>OZ034738.1:5591347-5653847 GCA_964027065.1 Pocillopora grandis
GTGACCCTGACCGGAAGGGACTGGACCGACGAACAAACCTTGCTATTGAAGAATACCAAGTTGTTCTTCCAGAAACTGATTTCTGAAAGAGAGTCGTCTGAGAGAAAAACTTCGCTTTCCCAAGAGTGCGCCGAATTCACGACCAAGAAAAGAAATCTAGTCATAATACGGGCGACGGAACCCACACAGGGAGAGAGGGAAATTATTTGACCCGTTACAATGGCGACTCCCTTCACGTGCACTTTCCAGGGAGGTTGACAAGACAGTAGCTCAACAAGGCCAGCGTTTAACTTTTCAATACGTTCGTCGGTTGCTTGTATAGTCCCATCAATAGTGTCGAGAATCACACCCAACCAGGTGATAATTAGGAGAGGCTCCCAAAGGGACTTTTCCTCATTAGGAACAAATCCAGACTTGAGCAAATCTGAATGGACGACTAAACTGTTAACTTTAGCAGAAAAAAATCTGTTCCCCCTCCTAAACCATCGTCGAGGAAAATAGCTATAGGGATGCCCTGGCTCCTCCACGATTTCTGTAATGGCTTAAAAATCGATGTGAAAACATACGGGGCTGAAGAAAACCCGAAAGGAAGCACAGAGGCTCTATGAGCTCTGAAAATTTTCAGAACTGAAAATATCTTGAAACCCCGTTCCCAAAATCCCGAGCAAAAGCGAGAAATTTTCTGTGGTCTGGGAAAATTTCAATGTGGTGATAACCAGACTGAAGGTAAAATTTAAACAAGTAATAATTACGATCAAAACAACTGCGTAACGACACCCAGATCTTCACATTTGAACTGCTGCTCGTATATTAAGAGGTGTTTAGTTATGTTTAAGATACACCCTGATTCCAAAGATTTTATTTCAAGCCTATTTCTAAAGGGAAGGGCTCTTGCAAGCTTGTTACCCCTGATAAGCCCATTAGTTACTCTACAATTAGAGGGGCTTTTCGCTGGGACCTGCAAAGTCTCGGAGTTGAACCGTCCAAGTTGGGTTTGCATTCTCTAAGATCTGGGGGAGCCATTACGATAGCAAGTAATGGAGTAAACGACAGAGTTTTCCAACGACATGGTTTTTGGAAATCGGTACAAGCCAAAGACACCGATACGTAGACGACAATTTTGAACAATGACTCGAAGTATCGCGTTTTCTTGGGCTCTGAAGGCGTTTTCGTGTTTTTGGTGGTATTATATCACCTAGCCTCGTGCGTCTTGCCCAATTCTTTGTCAGTCTATATATGCCTCGGGTTGGTTCTCGGCAGGCTTCCCTAAATAAACTTATTTGGTGTACACTACTGTGTTATTTGTTGTGTAGTGGAGACAAAATAGATCATTTCTCGAAAACTAAAATATATTTTCACCAAAAAACTACACCACAATTATTAGGACTGATTGGGCTACAGAATATGAAAGTAGGAGAGAAAACGAATTTTGGGGACTTGCCGCTGTTTGTCTGATGCATGACGACATTAGCTCTTAAATCGCTTATTCCCAGTGGAGGATATCTCAATGAGGATTCAGAAATAACCATTGAAGAGTTAGGTGGACGAAGGTGATGCACTAAAATATATCCCTAACTGATATCATTGAATGTTTCAGCTTAATCTGACTGAAATTCAACTGAGATGAATCTTAACGACAAACCTGATGCTCTAACCCCTCCCACACCTCCCCCCGCCTCCCCCCTTTCCGATAGAAACGACCACGAAACGCAGGCACGCAGATTTGTTGTTTTTATAGTTTGATTTAAAAGGATATTAACTTACTTTTACAGTAGTCATTTCAGCCATAATTAGGCCATAGAAAGATGAATAATTACAAAAACTAGACCTTTCATGAATTCACATTCCCTGTATGTTGTTAGTATTGTTTCACTAGTGTGGAAAATACAGAGATAGAAAAAGGTTTTGTTAGCGGTAATTTCCATTGGCGATCGTGAAAACCTTTACCGCCGTTCGGTTTACTCGCCTGTTGTTCGTTTAAGTGATCTTTTCTATACAGGATTTCTACAGGTCGTCGTTGAGTGACCTTAAAAAAAGTAAGCTTGTATAAAAGGCAAGTAGTCTTGTACAGCAGTTGGTTTGTAGTTATAAATTAAAGAAGCCCTCTCTTCCTCTGCTCTGGAGAATCGATGAGTGCTGAAGCGCGCTGCCGACAACAGAGAGGAATTACTATCATTACAACTATTGTTGTTATAATTAACCTTTTCCCTCCCTAGATTTCATTATTAGTAATTTGTCTTGCTGTTTGCCATACGATTCTTATGATGCTAGTTTAGGGAATTTGGTATTGGATCAACTAATCATCCTCTAATTGATATTTTCTTTATTCTCATCACTTGTCTGCTTGATATTGTATTGGTAGTGTAAGGAGAAATTCTGTCCTGGTCACCAAAGGGAGTTAAAGGGTTAATGAATAAAGTATCTTCTTCCATGATACTACAAGCTCAGAATAGAACATGTCTAGATCGCAACACTCTCATAAGTTCACTGCTGTTACCAGGATCACTTAAACGAAATTAACCGATCACACTATCGGAAATAAACAATGATTCCAATTCAATTCAATTTTAGGCAAAACAAGCAAAATATAACAAAAGGTTTAGGTGTTGTTCATCGTTGGTTGTGACATGTTGTGTGACGTGTTGTTTCGACTCTGATCCCCCGTATGTAGGGAAGCGTTTTTTTCACCTTGAATCACGTGCTTTTAATGGAAGAGATCGTTGCCTGAGTTTCTGTTATTTTTTTCTAGTTCTGTCTCTGCATTTTGATCCACTAGTTTTATGTAATTTGATTACTGAGATTTTTTTTTTCGGTCAGCGGATCATTATAACAATAATGGCACTGGAATATCATTACAAAAATTATCTGCCATCAGTTACAGCTATTTTTTGTTATGGAAGAGGAACTAAAATCTTTTTCCAAGCTCACCTTTTTGAATTAGGAAATTTGCAATCGGCCAGCGAGTGATTAATGTCCAGATCTCTGCGCCATTCAAAGTGGGATTGAGCCGGGTACCTGTAAATAATGCAGTTGGACTCTTGCCATCGCTCCTGAGCAAGCTCTTTAAAAGGGAAGTCGACATCTCTTTAATGAAGATTTACTAACAGCATATGATAAAGGAATTCTTCCCATTTATTTGTTCTATTTGCACAAAAACATCACAAGTAAGAAATTTACAACTGATAATTTTTTAGGGTTCCTTATACTTTTGGCTCTTACCTTCTATAGTTGAAATAAATTCAACCCCGCTGTGATCTTTACTGTTTGAAACGATTCTGAAAAAAGCATTTAGACGTCTGTACTTGCCATAATTCTGGCGCAAAAGAACAGAGTAGTATGGGTCAATGTATAATCTGAAACAAGTGAGGGCGTAAAGACTTAATAGCCCTTTACACCTTATCATCAGTATGCATATTCTCCTCACTGTTCTCTATACATTTCTTCAGGTGCTGTCGAGGAGAATTTGGTTTACAATCAAGAGCTTCTTTAGTTGGTGGTCATTTCCTTTATTCTGGTGACCTCAATGTTTGATTCAGCGGTTGTGCTGTAAGGACAAATCAGATGCTAGTCACTCCTCGGGGTTAAAGTGTTAAATCACAAAAGTGGGCTGAGGTTAACTCTCTCCCTGTACTCTTTGAAATTTTACCCTCGATAACTCGACGTCGATTTTCAGTTTTGCGGACCAATGAGCCATAACATTTTGCACCAGAAGATTAAATTTAATCTTAATTATGTGTTATGACAAATTCACCTTTGCCGATATCACAACTTTTGTATGTCCGTAAACAAACAGTTTTGACAGTTCTTCCCGGCGAAGAGAAATAATGGCGCGTAATCTGGAATCAATCTGTTGTTTGTTATCACTTGTCAGTTTTGCCCAGTTCACTCTTGAGATCAATAACATGTTTCTTCTTCCCCTCAAAATAGTGTCACAATAAAACGTGTATAAGCATCGAACCTCTTACATCAAGTGTTTCTGGTCTTTTTGTTCAAATCCCCTCTAACTCGAAAGCCCGATAACTCTAAATAATTTCAATTTCCGTTGGCAATTCGAGTTACCAGGGTTCAACTGTAGAACGAAAACAAATTATGCTTTATTTACAAACATGAATATTAACTCCGAAAAACTCTCTCCTTTCTTAGTTGAAATTAGCTCAGCTAGTCAGCTATTGTATCTGTTGCATTCCTTTTCCATACCTGCCGGGGACCACACCGTCGCGTCACTTGGCATCAAAGCACGGGTGCTAAGTGACGGTGTGGTCCCCGGCGAGGCAAAGTTTGCAAAGGAGGCAGGGTTAACAAGCTTGTTTTCAACGGTTGTGTGTCGTGCTGCTATCTGAAACATCTAAACGGGAAGTTTTTGAAGGAAAGTGCGGCTTAGCGTCGGTTTCACGGGGAAGATTGAATTTCTAGTGGATTGAAATGAAACAAAAGCATATGTCTTGGATTCTGCGTTGGATTTTTTGCTTCTAAATATAGGATCGGACGTTCGAGAATGGAGTGTGCAGCCTTGAGCTTCTCTTATGTAGTAAACCTAGAAATGGATAACTCGCTAAAATGGCTTCTTTTCAAAATAGTAAGCTCTCAGATAACAAGCGATACACTGTGGATGTAAAGTGAGGTTTTTTTTTTATTGAGTATTTGACAGTATTTTTATATTCCTAAGAGAGGTCGTAAATATTCCCATACAAATTGTAATTTTACTGTTACTCTTATTTCGCAAGGTGATCATCCCACAGCTGAAGCTTGGGCCGCCTCTGATTGAAGTCGTCTGGTAGCTCATGTGTTTGGGGAACGATTTTCTCAATTGATGGCGTGGTTACTTTCACTGACGATTGATCCTCACGATTTGCTTCATGACAGGGGTTCGTGATTCTAAGGCCACCAGAACATGTCGCCCACTTGAACTGCAGCTACGTTCCGTTATAGCTGGAATAAGGACATTTGATATTGCATTCTCCAGAGGTTCCTCCGTAGAATATCCTGAATATCAGGTAGTGTTGGAAGGAAATAGATCCAGCGGTGTTTCAGGCCAAAGGTGAAAGCAACATAGCATTCTTGAGGCTGTGACAGTGTAAACTCGGCTAGCTTGGCCACTTCTTCTGTCCAGCTCGTGACTTTGTCAATGATGTATTATAATAATAATAATTGTATTAACCCTTTAACTCCCATGAGTGACCAAGACAGAATTTCTCCTTACGATATCAATACAATATCAAGCAGGATAGTGATGAGATTAGAGAAAAATATAAATAAGGAGATTATTAGTTGATTGAATACCAAATTCTTTGAATGAAATCTAAAGAATTGTATGAAATACAGTAAGAAGAATTACTAATGAAATCTTGGCAGTGAAAGGGTTAATTTAGTACTGAGAGACTTCACTTTAAGATGATTAGGGGTACATTCCAATAAAAGTGCCTAAACAAAAATCATAGGTTGTCATTCTTGGTTGTTCAAGGACACAATTTAGTTCTTTATTTGACAGGTTATTTGCGTTTTCACGAAGTAGCATTTTTTTCATTCCATCCAGCTAGGTGATGATAAATGGCTGCATTTTGCTGACATGTCTTTTAAGACTTCTTCCTTCCAAAAACTATTGCTTGATAAATATGATAAATTACTAATCACTCTCACTGAGTGAGATTAGGGTAGCAAAATTGGTCTGTAAGTGGCATACTTCTGCATGAATTAAGTTATTGAAAGTAATTGTGGAGGTCAGTTGAACAAAGGGGTAAGTTTCTGAAGAAACTGTGGTGTTGGGTTGGTGGGAGAGTATAACAGGGTAATTTAGTGTTATCATTTGAGTTGATGAAGTTAATTGGCCACTGTAAAGAATTTAAAAACTTTTGAATCTTTCACAGGAGAAGATGAAAAAATAATCAGAATGAATGCAACATGGGAAGATCCTAAGGTACATGTAACTGTACATGTAATCTCAATCCTGTCAGATCCTCCTTAAGATTGGTAGAACTGAGATGCACTTGCTTGTTTGTTTTGTTGTTGGTTTTATTTGCTTCTTTCAAACTTCAGCTCCAAGAATTATGGTTGCAGAAAACAACCACACTTTTGCATTTGTTACGAAGAGAGGGAGTTTGATTTTGGACAAGAATTCCATCTGCTCCATAATTTCAAAAAAAGAAAATGTCATACCTTGCACTTATGTAATATAATATTCAGAATAAACTAAAATTATAGAGCTACAGTTAAATCATTGATAGGAAAAGCTAATGATTGTTAAATTCTGATTGGGATATTTTCAAGAGAGAAATGTGTGACAATAAAATTGGATCACAAGAGGTAATTACTGAGTAAAAAATACAATTTTCCTTTGGAATACAAAATATATTTATTTGTAATGTAATATTTATCTGTAACCAATTAAGATGCACTTCTAACAGACACCATCTTAACCTTAAATGGGTTCAGGAACACTTTAGTGTATCTTTTGTGAAACTTATTTCTATAATTAAAGCTGTAAACATAATCTTTTACCAAGAAAGTGTAAACAATTATTCATAAGTTACTGCTACTATGAGTTTTAACTCTCTCTTTCTGTTGTTGAGCAGAGGAAGCAATTTATTGAACGGAAAAGACTTGAGAAAGAGGAATCAGAAAATCAAGTGAGTCCAATTTTCTAATCTAAATAAAGTTAAAGTATTGTTTTTCTGGTTGTTAAAACTCATGGTGTAGCTCTGCACTTTGTAAATTATGGATGAATTATCCCATAAATTTATTTTAATAAATATTTCTGTGAAATACACAACACAGTGGCTAATATGTACTTGTCTGAACACCTTGTAAGAATGAACAGTTATCAGCTCTTTATAAGAATGATGTTATCAGTCAATCTCCAAATATTTTCATTTCTGTAAGGCCGAAAGTTATTATCATTATTGTAAGTTGTATAATTTTTCTTAGTATTGAAATGATCATTAGTATTATTATTTTTGTAAGTTTTATAGTTATTATCATTATCAATTTTATTCAAGCTCCCTTAAGGCTTTGTTTTATTCTGTGCAGAGCTTAATGACTTTTTGAAGTAGTTTTTTCCCTTGAAACAAAGTCTGTGCATAAATAGGCCAAAATCAAGGTTATCTCAGTTTCTGGAGCATGAAGTCACTAGGAGTAAGGAAATTCCCTCAAAATACAATGCCAGTCCCTTTTAGGATACATTTATCCCCTCGCACTCTCTCATGTTTCCCAAACAGTTTGACAGTGCCCCATTTAAATGTTTATAAACCTTGGTGGAGAGAGATACTGTGAGAATGTATTGTCTTGTTCTTAAGAACACTATACTACAAAATGATAACCTTTGGATCATTTTGATCTGGAGTCCAGTATCCTACTTATAGCCAATAAGCAATCATGTTTATTAACTTTGAGCTCAGTTTTTGGTGAGTTCATGAATGATAAATAAGCCACTCACTCTGCATTGCCACTTTGATTCAGCAGAATACCAATTTATTATCTTCACCAGTCAAGAGATGATAGAGAGAATTCTTTGCATTTTAGGAAACCAAGAGGAAGGAATTTGATAGATGTCATCCGGGACAAGAACTTGGTAAAGCCAAAAGGGACCGAGAAGAGAGACAGGCACAAAATCAAAGAAGACAGAGCCAAAGACCATGCCCACAGGGAAGCTGTGCAGCAGCAGATTGCAAGAGATAAAACAGAAAGGGAAGCTAGACAACAGAATGAGGTGCAGGAGAGACAGTGTGCTCAAGCTGCCTCACCCTCACCTTCAACTATCATGATTGAAGGCAGTGAGGGGTCAGGAAAGACTGAGTGGTAAGTAAGGTAGAAATGCAATGAAACATGTCATTTGTACAGGTTTAGAGTTCTTGAATATCCTTTACTTACATCGTAAAAGTAATTAAAAGTACATTTTATTTATAACATCAGCCATTACTATAGCCATACATTGTTGTACTGTATTGTTATTAACTGCTCTGCACAGGCAACAGAGACTTTTTGTTTTTACTCAGCATTTCTGCCTGGCTCCAGTTTTGTATTCCAGATGGCAGTTTGTTAAGAAACTCTTTCCCACCTGATACTCGTTTGGAGACCATCAAACAGTATATCATCACTGTGAGTAGTTGATTTTTACAAGAACACATACGTGTATATATAAAAATGAGCAAAGTTTAAGGAGCTTTCAGGGAATTCAATATAGATATTTTTTAAGTAGAGTAGAATTCAGGGTTAAATGTATTGGAACTATGATTGTTAGGTTTTTATTTTAGAGGCAAGAAATAGTTTTTCTTAATATTCCTCCTAAAGTCAGATTAGATATACCAATTCTTAAGTCTGTATTAGATTCTTAATTTTCAGCAACCTTGCCTGTGTGTGTCCAATCAAAGATTCTCTTTAAGACCATTTGATTTTTGTCAATTGTCCACACAGCCATCAACCCCTTCAAAACACAAGTCAGCTCTTTTGACCAAATTTGTAATAAATGTACTGAAAATAAGTTTTATTAATTATGTGGATCTTTTCACTTGTTCTCAGCAACCAGGACCCAGTACCAGCTCAATAACAATATACACCACCTACCCTAGGCAGAGGCTGAGTGAAGAAGACCTGGTAAAGAGTTTGGCTAAGTTAGGTCTGGCACCAAGTTCCACTTTAATTGTAGCTGTGGTAAGTTTAAGATCAATATTAGGTTGTTTTTAAAACATTCATCCATTGGAAAGAATGATTATTTGTCTCATGTGAACCTGGCATATGGCTTGGCTTACCAATGAGTTCTTTTTAATTTGTGTAACCCAGAGTTAGGCAATGGAAGTTGAAACTTAAGAAAATAAAAGCAGGGTTGTGTTTCAGGAAAGCTTGGGTGCCACATGCAACCAACTTTAGCTTTTTTCATCTCCCTCAATCCCAATGAATGTTCAATCTTTTGTAGTTGTTTTTATTTTTCATTGGTTATTATTATTGCATTTGTGAAAAATGTTTCCTTAAATTTTTTGAGTGAATTTCCACATTCCCCTATCATTCAGAAATTTCCCAAAACTTGAAAAGATAAATAAGCAATGCTAAACTTTCAATTTACAGAGAGGAAGTAATTCCCTCACTCCATGTGGGACTTCATCATTCCCTAAACTGTTGTTATGGATTCTTTCACCTCTGCTCACACTGATTAACTTCCTGAAGGCTTTCCTATTTGGTTGTCCAGATCAGTCTAAAGGGATACAGAATCCTCCTTCACAGAGAACAAACAGCTGTACACAGTCACAACCATCAAAGTGAGTCTTTTTTCAGTTGGTTGCCTTTTGTAAACAGCTGCACAGTTTGTTGCTCAACTGTATCAAACTAGTTTGGTTGTTTGCTTGTTGGTGTTAAGAATGAAATTTTTTTCTAAAAGTCAAAAAAGAAAAAGCAAAAACAATTCCTAGATATTAAGTTTTAAGAATTTGATTAACAGTCAATTTTATTGTCCATTGTTCTTTTTTTTTCGCTTGTTGTTTGACAGATGAAAGTTTTGGAGAATTAATCAACTTGTAAATGCTTGAAAGTACACATATTATTCCACTGGTGACTCTGGTTCAATTATTGCAATTTGCAAATTTTGCAAAAACAAAGATGGTCTCTTGTTTTATATTGTTGTTTCAGTGAGTAGAAAATTGCTTTTTTGTGAATTTGGGCTTATCAGCTTTTCTTTCTGATGAGAAAAATATAGCAATAAAAAAGGCAATGAAATAAACACACTCTTAGTCAAATTCAGAGTCATGAACAACATCTAAACACCTTCCTTCCTAAGGTTACATGCCAATCTTTCTTATTGGTTTTTTTTTTGTTTTTGTTTTTTAATTTTTTTTTCTTGGAAGTTCAGCTGTACATCATAGAGTCCTGGGTGATGTGTCATCTGTAAAAAATGAGGGTGGAATTCAGTGGCTTCACAACAAAGATGATGAAAATAACACATGGAATGGAAACTCTCCTCAACAGATGTAACTGAATGATCTAAGATTGAATATGGAGAGTTAAACATTTGGTCTCTAATTTGGAATAATTCTTGTTCAATAGATTAGAGTGAAGATGAGCTTGGTTGTTTGAGTGACAAGAGTCTGTGACAAACAATACATTGATACAGAAACCAAAGGAATCAAACATTTGTTTTAGCTCATTTTTGTATACTATTCTATGTTGTGACTAGCCTGTATTGTCCATTATTCACAGAATATCAATTTTAAAGTTTTCTTCAGTGTATTGGATGGTTAATGGCACAACAAGTTTCAATATCTTGCCTAAAGTTGTGACCAACTTCCAGTTGTCATGACAGTTACAGTTAAAATGTCAAAGGATATCACTCCCCAGTCCCTCAAGAATGCAGAGAGAAACATGGGACCAAGGCTAAAGTAATTTATAATAGTTTATCTATTTAAATGATATTGGAATGATTGGTGTAGAATAAAATAAAAGGAAGTTTTAAATAATGTACGTCTGTGAAATTTCTTTTTTTGAAAGCTTATCTTTCAGGGACTTTTGTTAGACCTGATCACGTAGCGGTTTTTGTTTTTTTTTAACAGTATTGAATGATAGTAATTGCACAATAAACCTTGAAATACCCTGAAAAAATTTATAAGTAAGCCACTGGGACATGATATTACGTCCCAAGAAAAGCGGAAGCGAAATGAGTAAATTTAATTTAACCCTTTAACTCCCATGAGTGACCGAATAAAAATTTCTCCTTACAATATCAATACAATATCAACTAGATAAGTGATGAGAATGTGAAGAAACACAAATTTCATCTGAGAGTTAAAAGGGTTAAAAAATACGATAACAACAGCAAACTTGAGCCGCAGTTTGTCTTCATTTCCCATTTCGTAATTTTCTCTCATCCTCCCACCACTATTCCCAGGCTCCAAACGAACCATGACTAATGTGCTGATCAAGTACTTACAGTATTGTCTTCGCTTACGCCGTAATTTACCAAATTCACAGTTGGTCACCGGTCGTTGAATTGCTGTGTAACAACTTTCAAACTTTGCTTCAAGACCGTAAACTGTATATACAGTGGCGTTGAGGTGACTGCTGTTCCACATCAAACCCAACAGAAGGACCAACATCTTGCACTGCAGTGATAAACAGAGTTCTGCTTGAGAAATTTCCGCCTTCGCTACTGGTGATTACACGAAGTGGGATAAAGTAATTGTGGTAAGATTACTTATTCTTTTTTCTGTTTATGTCTGCTAATGTTGTTTCCAAGCACCTGGTGGCTCACTACCAAAGATTCACTGGACAAGTGCAATACATCATTGGGAATTAGTTTTCAAATGAACGATAACAGCGTTAATTTGATTTGCCTTTCAAATCAATAGAAATAATGATCAATATTAATTTTACAGGTTGCAGATTGTTTGTGCTCGATACATGCCTCTGTTGGAACAAGTGAAAAATCACAGTTGATAGGTTCAGTTGCAAGTGAACTGAATGATTTAGTAAAGAATATAAAACGACCTGCTGCGTAATCGTAAATTGGCACATTCATATTTGAAATTCCCGACTCTTGTACCAAAAACGCACTCCAAGGAAAGGGCTAAGTTTCATGTATTTTTACGCAATGGACTACATTTTGTTGTGGAATATATAAAGTATCTTTCATCAATTTCTCGTCGTGAAATGGCACAGTTTTAGATGCAACTCGGCATTTGGAAACTACACATGATCGGTGATGCATGCAATTTTCGTGAAAGGCTTTAAAGGAATACGTTAGGTCACGCGATGTTTCACCACGGCGGGCGTAGAATAAATGCAACCGTTAACGGTCGTTTCCATAAGATGTGATTTGATACAAGCTGAAGTTGATTCGATACATCGACTAAGTTGATCTGATACACATAGAAAGTCGTTTCGACACAACTTCATTCACATGATTTCGACACAAACTCGTAAAAGTTTACCAACCAAACAAACAAATTAATTATTTATCACTTTTAATATGGTTCCATTTTTCATCTCGTAATTCCGCATTGTACATTTCCTCTTATCCTCCTTTCCTTATTCCCAAGCTGCAAACGAACCATAACTATTGTGCTGACCAAGTACTTTCAGTTTCGACTTCCGCTTACGCCCTGATTTACGGATTTCGTAGTTAGTCAGCCGGTCGTTGAATTGCTGTGTAACAACTTGAAAACTTTGATCAATCGCTTCAAGACCGTAATCTGTATTTACAGTGGCGTTGAGGTGACTGCATCAAACCCAACAGAAGGATCAACATCCTGCACTGCTGTGATAAACAGAGCGTCCTGCTTGAGAAATTTCAGCCCTCGCTACTGGTGATTACACGATGTGAGATCAAGTAATTGTGGTAAGATTACTGATTCTTTTTTCTGTTTATGTCTGCTAATGTTGTTTCCGTGCACCTGATGGCTCACTATCAAAGATTCACTAGACAAGTGCGATACATCATTCGGAGTTATTTTTCAAATGGGCGATAACAGCGTTAATTTGATTTGCCTTTACAAATCACTAGAAATAATGATAATCAATATTCATTTTACAGTAAACCGATTGTTTGTGCTTGATACATGTCTCTGTTGGAACAAGTGAAAAATCACAGTAGTTTAGTTAGGGTGCATGTGAACTGAATAATTTAGTCGAGAATGTAACACGACCTGCTACGTAATCGTAAATTGGCACATTCATCTTTGAAATCTCCGACTCTTGTACCAAAAATGCACTCCAAGGAAAGGGTTAAGTTTCATGTATTTTCACGCAATGGCATACAACTTGTTGTGATTATTCGACGCGGTGACTACCTTAGTAATGAAAAGTTTTATTGTTTGTCTTATGGAGTCGTCACTTTCTACGTAGGATCGCACTGTTGATGCGCCTCACATTTATCCAATCAGTTCGCTCTGCGCGCTCAATTAAAGGCGCTCTCCATACAATCACAAACAAACAGACAAACAAACAATAATCTCTAAAATCAGTTATCTTCCTAAGAAATCCTTTGTCGCTTTTCCTCGTTTCTGTGTGGGATGGAATAGATTCTGGAATGTATAAGGTATTTTTCATCAATTTCTGGTCGTGAAATGGCACAGTTTTCCAAACAACTACGCATTTGGAAACGACACATGTTCGGCGATGCATGCAATTTCCGCGACAGGCTTTAAAGGAATACATTAGGCCACGCGATGTTTCACCAGAAAGCGTGGAATAAATGTAACTGTTTACAGTCGTTTCCACATAAGGTGATTCGAAACAAGCTGAAGGTGATTCGATGCATCGATTTGGTCGATCTGATACACGTAGAAAGTCGTTTCGACATAACTTCAGTCACATGATCTGATTTATTCACCTTTTTCGTCACGAGACAGAATCGTTTGCCAGATTTTAGCCGTTTAAAATTTTTAGAGTGTCAATTAGTGTGTTCTAAAAGCTTTGTCCTGCTAACTTTTCTTTTCAAAATTGTTAAAATCTTAGATTTCTGAAGCTACTAATAAAGAACGGTCGAAGTTTGCTTAACAGACTAATTCACATAATTCTGCTGTCACGCTAGCAAAATTTCCAAAAGTTTGAAGTCACTACGGCGAAGAAAATTCATAAGTGCAATGTGTTTTTATATTTCTATGCTTTCGAACATCTTATTAGAGGAAATAAATTGGAGGTTTTCATGGTCCGATCTGGACTTGAGAAATATCACCCAAGGAAGAAAGAGTATTTTTGACTTATGTCGGAAAGTCGTCTAACGGGTGTTTTTTGAATAAATTATGGCGAACCTCTGTATAAACGCACATCAAAATTGAAATACTTTCCAAACCCCTTAGATATCACACAATTCAGGAATACAAACGATTTATTGCTGCTTGTAGTGTGTTACGAGGAGCGAGCTTGTCAACTTTTGAAATTTTCGATGTCGTAACAAGATCCTTTTGCAGCTTTGATTATTGAGAGCTCTCTTAAAGTTTCTTGAAAATATTTCCAGAAACCAATGTGGTTGTATTTACTAACTACCACAGATACTTTAATGGATAAAGTTTGAGGCAAAACGTTTTTCCAATGCGAAATGTCGTGGACCGCTTTTACAGAGATCGCTACTTAAGAAGTGGGGAGAAACACGAACATAGTCGAGTGTTTCTCCCTACACTTCTTTCGTGCTTAGCCGCTTCATGCGTGCTTTACAACAGAACAGAGCACAGTCAACGCCTCTTTATTTGCTAATTAGAATGTTCAGGAATGTTACGGAAATTGTTAGAAGGTTCCACGGGCCTGGTTTTATCAATGGTCCTTAAAGCTAGCGCTTTATTCTCTCTCTTTTACTCTCCACTTCGTTTTCTTGATTTTATAACTGATTGATTTAAAATTGATTTATTAATTTATTAATAAATTAATGCCCTTTAAGGTTACTTCCCACCTTCAGAGGCCATTTTTTCTTGACTTAACTGGATTAAAATATTTTATCTGTCTAAGAAAAAAAAGGTTTTGAAATCTTCAAAAGCACCTGAGTTATCCAGAAAATGTAATTTCTGTCGTTTGAGAGACATGGGAACGAATTAGTCAGAAATTAATATTCTGACGGCACGTTTGAGAGGTTCGCATGGCATCATGGTAGTTTCGGGTTATTTAAGCGTTTCGCGGGGAAATTAGGTCATTCTACGTCGGTCAGTCTTAGGTTGGGCCACTTTCTTTTATTTATTTATTTTTTATTTAATGTAATTTTGCTTTACAACTCTATGTAAAACATCACTCCTTTCATTGAATTTTCTGTGTAATTTAGTAGTGTAACTAGGTTTATTTTAGTTACCCTTTCCACGGGGTATAGTGCTGCTGCATTAGATGAGGAATACGTTTCCACATAGTTTTTGGCCACTTCTAAAGAGTGGTTTTTTAGTGGTTTTTCGTATCTGGCGTAGCACAGCCTATTTTTGTATAATAGGTAGGATAGTAGTATAAGTATATAGTAGTATAGTAGGATAGTAGGATATGTAGACTACAAGACTGGCTGACTTCTCCTAAATAAACTTTCACATTGAATATCTCGTCTGAGTGTAGTCAGAATACGTAATTTCAAGTGAAAGTTAATAAATCTGGAAGGTGTCATAACCTCGTACCGCAAGGTGAATCCCCTAGGGGAATTTCTGCGGCAACTACTCATCTTGGGGCTCGTTTTTCTCGTATTTGCACATTTTGTTTACATCGCGCATTTGACAAAATTCATACGTGGAAGCTCTTTGCCTATGTGTCGTAAATGATCTCGCGACAAACAATCACACTGGTTTGATGTACACTATTTTTATTTTCCTACTCACTGGTAACTCCGATCTCATAATCAACCCAAATCATCTGCTGCGGGCTCTTCTCGGCTGGAGTTCTTTGGCGTTAGTACTTAGCGTCTCTCCTCTCCTTCGTTCAGGTCTGTTGCAGGTTAGTGGTTTCTCTATGTGTGTCCTACCAGCTCTCTGCGGTGTCCCTCTTATTACTCCATCTCGACCTTGAATCGGGTGTTCCACCACACCAATCTTCCATTTGCTTCTGTTACGCTCCTCTCCCTTGATAAGCATTACGTCTTCTTCTGGCCTTTAGGTACTCGATTATTCCTCTTTTCTACAGGACATCCTAACATTTCTGTGGGTACTTGGCGCGTTTTCTGAGGTCATAATCTTTAACGTTGGTTGGTTCTTCTACAGGGATTTAATTTGGCTGTCCAAACAGCATAAGGTTAGGGGTCAAAACTGGAATTCAAATATCGTCTTCTACATAACCAAGAGGTCTGTTGTTGAGGGTTGTCTCCACGTCTAAGAAGACCTCTTCCGATTCATGCCAGCGCAGGTAACCGTTTCCGATTGCTTTGTACATACTCTTCTTCATGACGCCAATCAATCTTTCGAACTGACCGTCCCACCATGGAGTTCTACTGAGATTAAAGTGTAACTGGATGTTTTGCTTGGCTAGCTAGTCGTTCATCTTCCCATCTTTTTTAACTTTCTTTATCTATTTGGTTGCTGAAACGAAGGTTTACTCATTAATCGGAGAAGATTTTCTCTGCTCGTCCTCGTCTCGCCACGAAAGGTTTCAGACTGCGCAACAAGTGTTCCGTTGTTTGATCTGGTAGTAGATCCGAATAGACGGCACGGATTGACTTACTTGCATATGGTGGAATGTATACCTTAACTACCTTTTATTCTTGCTGAAGTACTTGGTAGGCCCAGCAAAGTCGACTCCGATTGACTTGAAGGGCACTTCTGTTCTTTCCTTGAGTAGGTTTCCAGTCGGTGGGTTTGTTATGGCGGTTGCTGGAAAGCATTTACACCTATGGTACTCATTTATCATTCTCTTTTTTAGTCTTCTGAGGCGAGGTATCCAATATTTCTCTCGTATCTTTGCCATCGTCAAACTGACTACCCCATGTAGAGTCTGAATGTGGGTGTGCATTACCAGCTTTTTGCTGAACAAAGTATCATCTGGAAGTAAATGGGGTACTCTCCCTGGATACGCCCTCTGAATTCGTACAATCCATCTGCGTTCACCTAGAGATTGAGACTTTCCTGATCTTCCTGAAACATGCTCGTACCCTGGCATCTGACTTATGTCCCTTTTTCCCAGAACTTCATCTGCCTATTAGTTTCTTGAGTAGTAATTGGTCCGGTGAATCTTTGCTGCTGTTTGGCTCTGCAGTTTCGAATAAAGCGCGACACCCACGACCCGTCTCGGATGGTTGTCCATAGGTCCCACTTCTGCATCAGCTGACCATGTCCGTCATTTGTTTCAATGGTGACTGCTAGTACTTCCCTGATAAATGTGGCCTCAGCTTGCATCTCTCTTGTCGGGCTTGTCACAATATCTGGAGGTCACTGTTGCTGGTGTGCTAACCATAGATGTCCACGCCACCACAGATCTTTTGTCTCAAATAAATGACCACATCGGGTTCCGAGATCAGCAGGGTTGTACGTCGTTCCGACGTGTCGCCAACAGATGTAATTCTAGTCCTGGATCTTCCGAACTCGATTTCCCACAAATTGCATGTAATTTCCACCCCCTTTGATCCAATGTAGGGCTACACTGCTGTCGAGCCAACCATACACGCTCCTAATTGGGAATCCTTGTAGGGCTTCCTTCACGTTGTCCACAAGGTTGGTTGCCATGTGCCCAGCGACTAACTCGAGCCTTGGTGTGGTTAAACCTTTCTTCGCTAGTCAGAACTTTGAGATTACCAGACCTTGGGTGATGCCTGACGACTGGTGTGTGAGTGCATACACGGCTGCTGAATTGCCTTTGCTACTGGCATCTCCGAAAGCGGGAAAAACGGTACTTAAGATTTCTTCTCGGCATTCGAGAAGGCTTCTTGGAACTTCTACTTCTCCAGTCAGCATTCTTTCCCAGTTCTCCCACGTGTTCTTTAGCTCTCTGGGAAGATCTCGGTCCTAAGGTACTCGGGCGTCGTATGTTTCTCTGTACAGCATCTTTCCAGCCAAGGTGACGGGTGAAGCTAATCCTAAATGGTCGTATATCTTAGATATATTCCTGAGGATTTCTCTCTTGGTTACTTTGACGATTGGGGCGGGAAAGGCGACTTCTATTGTGAGCACTGTTTTGTTCCACGGTGTGCTTAGCAGTTTGGTCTCCCCCTTCTTTACATCCATATGGTACTCTAGCACAGTGGTTGGTTGTTTTCCCGCCGTTTCTTCCTCGGGCGTGGCATGGTTGTTACTTGCTTCCAGTTGAGTGGTTGAATGTTTTTCTGCCGCTTTCTCTGAGGATGGTGGCTCGTCTAGGGATGGCACATTTGAATGCCATTTTTGCAGCTTGAATCTCCCTTCTCTGAAAATAGCCAAGGCTGCTTTTTTCTCGACCACAGTTGTTACACCAGTAATCAGGTCGTCAACATGGAGGCTCCGTTTAACTTCTTCGACTTCGTTTGGGAATTTTTGCTGAAGGTTTCGCTAGTGCTGATCTATATCTCCTCCAAGAAGGAATAGTGATTCTGCGAGGGTGGACTTGTCTCTGAACTTTCATTAAGGAAGGGTGCTGATTTTCTGCTTTAAGTAGATCCATCGTAGACGGTACCGATCTTAGTGCTCTCTGCTGTCTCCCGTACTACGGCTTTGTGTGGAAGGTAGAACTCCTTTCCTTCTGTTTCCCTGAGCGCTCGTTCCATTGCATTGTTCCTTGCGTCGACTGGTCCTGGATGATGTCATCATACTTTTGCAACATGCCTGGCTGCTTCTTCAACTTTCTCATCTGGTGGTCCAAGCGCTTCAAACTCATGCTTGTTGTTAGGTAAGGGTGGATGGCTTCCCTTCCAGAAAAGACTGGTAAAACATCTTGGTTAGGTCTGGTTCGCTTCCAGGAGACATAAGGGTCCATCCAAAGCGCGTTAGTTCAGCTATCGGTTCTCCAGGTTTCCCCATTTTGGGTGTGGTTTCCGTCTTGATTCTTGCGTAAACGCTTGTTCCGAGGATTAAGTGGACGGGGAGCTCTCTCTTCAAATCAACGTCATCTATTTCCACTCCTTTCAGGTGGTTGTACTTCACCAAGATGTCTTTTTACCCAGGATTGGTTAGGGTTAGTAGCACACCACGGTTCATCTTTGTTATCTCTGTGCGCAGGTGAAAATTTCCCGAGAGGTTTTCAATCACCACATCATGGATTTCGATTTCTTTGTCTGTTGTTTACATGAGTGTTTCAATCCTTCTAAACTCTTTCCACACTGCGTGTTTACCTATTCGATCAAGTAAGGCTGCTGAGACGTAGGAGCTTCCGGCTCCGGCGTCCAGCAGCGTACGGCACCGAATACTACAAACTTCAACGACAACCACCGGGTAGCTTACACCGCTTTTTCAAGTGGCGACTTAAATGTGCTCAGGTTTTCTGTATACAAAGATGTTCTCGCAGATTAATGAGTGGTGTCTCCCTCGGCAGTGTGAGTATTTCGTAACGTAGTGGCACTCCTCGGCTCTGTGATTTATACTGGTGCAGTTAAAACATTGCTTTTGAATGAGTAGCTTTCTTTGCTCGGAGAACGACGTGACGTTATCACAGTTTGTCGATGAGTGGTTTGGCTGGTCGCAATAGACGCGTGGTCTTCTTTTTACTTCACGTTGATTTGCTTGAAAACTTATAGATTGAGGCGGTTTGGTAGGTGGCTTGTATGGCGGCTTCGTTAATGGCTTGAATTGCTTCTCTTGATTCTCCACGTCATCGCATTTCGGCGGGTTTCGCACCGTCCATTTCCGTAACGCTGTTACAAGTTGAAGAAATTTCTGATCCCTTCCAGCTTATTCAGAGTCATCCAGAAATACCCATTTACTTCTCCTAACTTTCCCATAGTTTCTAGGGATAGCACGTTCGAACACAGCTTTTCATAGAAATCTAAGATTTTGTTTGGGTTGGTTCCATGAATCGTCGGAAGTGACATGATGCTGGTGACGTAAGCAGTAACAATTTCATTTTCTTTCCCATACCTGCCTCTTAGTATATTTTTCGCTCTTTGGTAACCTTCTGTTGTAAGCGATAGACCATCCTTGAGCTAGGAGAACTTCGTAACCTGTGGAGCGTCTGCTGAGTCAATTTCTGCCGTAAACTGGTCTCAAAACCGCAGCCAGTCGGTGGGGATGTCTTTGAACTTTGTAATAACCAATTTTGGCAGCTTGGCGTTGATATTTCGATTTTTTTCACGTCGATTTTTTCTCATATTTACGTTTCTGCTCTAGTTTGGCTTTCTCTAACTTCATTTCATCGTAGAATGTCTTCTTTCTTTGTTTTTCGGCTCGCTCTTCTTCTTCCTTTGCTGCGACTCCTAAATTCTTTAACAGCTAACTCGATGTCGTTGATGGCTTTCTCAAATTCACCCACTCCTTCTTCAATTTGCGCGCTTCATTCCAAAATGTCCGCTTTATCTTCTTCAGCTTCAAAACTATTTTCTTGAACGGTTATCTTCAGGTCGTGAACTTCATCGACGTTCTTTTTCAGAGTGTTACACAATCTGTCCACGGACGCGATGTTCTTCTTCTCAATCGCGATGATCGATTGCTCCATTGTGATCTTGAGGATTTCTGATTCGCGTCCATTGACTTGGTTACTTGTTCGTTTGTTTTGGCCATGATCCTTGGTTTGTCCTGGTAGGGTAGCCACTTTTGTCGTAAATGATCCCATGACAAACAATCACATTAGTTTGATGTACACTATTTTACTCTCCTACTCACTAGTAACTCCGATCTCACAATCAATCAACCCAAATCACCTATGATAATATATCTGCAGTACGTCACAAACCAATCAACAAATGCAATATAACGCTTCGGTCACCACAAGCAGCAGCAACTTGCACAGCAGTGATAAACAGAGAGTCCTGCTTGAGAAATTTCCGCCTTCGCTACTGGCGATTACACGATGTTAAATCAAGTATTGTGATAAGATGATTGATTCTTTTTTCTGTATACGTCTGCTAATGTTGTTTCCGTGCACCTGGTGGCTCACTACCAAAGATTCACTAGACAATTGCAATACCTCATTGTAAGTACTCTCCACACAATAGTCTCTTAAATCAGTGATCTTCTTCAGAAATTCTTCGTCGCCTGTTTTCAAGGAAGGTGACTGAACATTGTGCATCGTTCGATCTCACGGTGGCGACCACATCAACCAGGCACTGTATGTAAAAGAAGACCTTCGAGTTCTTGATGATGTGATTACGCTTATTAACTCGTGAATTGCGCGCATGCGCAAGAGACAGTTGTAGATACGATATGAAGAATAGCACTCGCTCGCTCGATTGGTCGATTCCTGTAAACTTTTTTTCGATTTTAGGCTTTTGAGTGCATTTGATAGTTTTTGGCGAGCAACAAACAAACGAAATGGCGACCTTTGTTGCTAAGAATAGTGGTGGGGTGACAAAGAAGCCAATGATGATCTTAAAATAATTTTTTTCGTTTTATTTTCAACAAGCGGCGCCAGCGACTGGCAGGCATGCAAGGATTCACACTGAAATAACAGAACAACCTTCGTTTTTCATAAAATTGCAATTTACCATCCTTGAACTTGAAAACAATCCGAAGATTCATTGAAAATATCACTTACTGCGAAGCGCTCGGAGTTTACAGATGTTCAAAAGCTTTTTCTGTTACGGCGTGAGTTGAGGACAAAATCGATCATTACGTCAAATGCAATAGCATGATCATTTCAATTGTAATGCCTTCTTATCCCAACGTTACTTTGTTTCTTTGCTACATTAGCGAACACTGAACTACTGCTCGTACTCTAGATTTGACAATCAACCACAAAATTCCCTAAACCAGATAACATTAAACATAATCCAAAAAAATCATGTGTCAATTCACGAGTTTGCTCACAGAGCACTTTGATTTTTAGAATTGAAACCAGAAAATCAGTATCTTAGAATTAATTTTTTCTTCGTTTTTGTGCGGGATGGAATATTTTCTGGAATATATAAGGTATTTTTCATCAATTTCTCGTCGTGAAATGGCACAGTTTTCCATACAACTACGCATTTGGAAACGACACATGTTCGGCGATGCATGCAATTTCCGTGACCTGCTCTAAAGGAATACATTAGGTCACGCGATGTTTCACCACGCAGAGCGTAGAATAAATGTAACTGTCTACGGTCGTTTCCATATAGGGTGATTCGAAACAAGTTAAAGTTGATTCGATGCATCGATTTAGTCGATCTGATACACGTAGAAAGTCGTTTCGACATAACTTCAGTCACATGATCTAGATACAAACCAGTAAAGGTTTACAAACTAAACTTTCAAATTAAGTTTGAAAAAAGTTTTGCCTCAAATTTTGCCCATTAAGCTCTTTTTAGTAATTACTACATATAACCACATTGGTTTCTGGAAATACGTTAAAAATGTTTTATGATATGATATTCACCTTTTTCGTCACCTTTTTCGATTTTAGCCGTTTAAAATTTTTAGACTATCAACTGGTGTGTTCTAAAAGCTTTGTCCTGCTAACTTTTCTTTTCAAAATTGTTAAAATCTTAGATTTCTGAAGCTACTAATAAAGAACGGTTGGAGTTTGCTTAACAGACTAGTTTACGTAATTCTGCTGTCACGTTAGCAAAATTTCCAAACGTTTGAAGTCACTACGGCGAAGGTAATTAATAAGTACAAGATGTTTTTACATTTCTACGCTTTCGAACATCTTATTAGAGGAAGTCAACCGGAGGTTTTCATGGTCCGGTCTGGACTTGAGAAATATCACCCAAGAAAGAAAGAGTACTTTTGACTAATTTCAGAAAGTCGTCTAACGGGTATTTTTTGAATAAATTGTATAAACACACATCAAAATTGAAATACTTTCCAAGCCCCTTAGATATCACACAATTCAGGAATACAAACGATTTCTTGCTGCATGTAGTGTGTTACGAGGAGCGAGCTTGTCAACTTATGAAATTTTCGATGTCGCACGAGGTCAAAAAAGGGCCTTTTGCAGCTTTGACTATTGAGAGCTCTCTTAAAGTTTCTTGAAAATATTTCCAGAAACCAATGTGGTTGTATTAACTAACTACCAAAGATACTTTAATGGGCAAAGTTTCAGGCAAAACGTTTTTCCTATGCGAAATGTCGTGAACCGCTTTTACAGAGATCGCTACCCTCTACTCGACTACGTCTCGTGTTTCTCCCTACATTTCTTTCGTGCCCAAGCCGCTTCTTGCGTTCTTTACAACAGAACAGAGCACAGTAAAGGCTTCTCTATTTGCTAATTATAATGTTCAGGAATGTTACGGAATTTACCCGAATGTTCCATGGGCCTGGTTTTATCAATGTTCCTTGAACCCAGCGCTTTATTCTCTCTACTTTACTCTCTACTTCGTTTAACTGATTTTATAACTGATTGATTTGAAATTGATTTATCAATTTATTAATTAATTAACGCCCTTTAAGGTTACTTCCCACCTTTAGAGGTCGAAAAAATCGTTTTTTCTTTTATTTGACTTATTTGAACTCAAACTCAAAGCACCCAAGTTATTCAGAAAAACGTCATTTCAAATCAAAGTTAATAAATCAGGAACGTGTCATAATCTTGTACCTGCATGGGTGAATCCCTTGGGGGAATTTCCGCGGCAACCGCTCATCTGCTGCGGCTCTTCTCGGCTGGAATTCTCTGGCGTCAGCTCTTAGCGTCTCTCCTCTCCTTCGTTCAGATCTGTTGCAGGTTAATTCAAGAGGATACAGCAGCTGCAGTGGTCTCTCTATGAGTGTCTTCTCAACTCTGAGCTGCACCCTCTTATCACTCCATTTCGACCTTGAATCAGGTGTTCCACTACACCAATCTTCCATTTTTGCCTCTGTTACGCTCCTCTCCCTTGATAAGCATCACGTCTTCTTCCTTCAAGGTAGCTTCTTTCGTTTGATGATTGAAATTGTGACGCTCTCTTCTAGCCTTTAGGTACTCGATTGTCCATCTTTTCCATAGGATATCCTTACACTTCCGTACCTACTTGGCGCGTTTTCTGAGGTCATAATCTTCAACGTTGGTTGGTTCTTCTACAGGAATTTGATTTGGCTTTCCAAACAACATAAGGTTAGGGGTCAAAGCTAGCATTTAAATATCGTCTGGTAGAAGAACCAAACAGACGGCACAGGTTGAGCCGCGTACATACAGTAGAATGTTTGCCTTCATCTCCCCTTTATTTTTGCTGAAGTACTCGATAGGCCAGCAAAGTCGACTCCGATTGCCTTGAAGGGCACTGATCCTTCTGTTCTTTACTTGGGTCGGTTTCCAGTGGGTGGGTTTGCTAAGGCGGTTACTTGAAAGCGTTTACACCCAAGGCACTCATTTATCACTCTCTTTGTTAGCCTTCTGAGGCGAGGTATCCAATATTTTTCTCGTATCTTCGCCATTGTCAAACAATGGAGAGTCTGAAGGTGGACGCACAATACAGCCTTTTGCTGAACAAAGTATCATCTGGAAGGTAAATGGGATAGTATCCCTGGATACGACCTCTACATTTGTACAGTCCATCTGTGTTCTTCTGGAGATTGAGACGTTGCTGATCATCCTGAAACCTGGCTGTACCCTGGCATCTGACTTGTGTACCTTTTTCCTAGAACTTCTTCTGCCTACAAATCTCTTGAGTAGTGATTGGTCTGGTGATTCTTTGCTGGTGTTTGGCTCTGCAGTTTCGAATAAGGCGGGCGTCGCATGTTTCTCTGTACAGCATCTTTCCAGCCAAGGTGACGGGCGAACCTAATCCTGAACGGTCGTATATCCTAGCTATCTTCCTGAGGATTTCTCTCTTGGTTACTTTGACGATTGGGGCAGGAAAGGCGACTTCTATTGTGTGCACTGTTTTGCTCCTCGATGCACCGAGGTGTTTGAAGAAAGGGCCTTTTGAAGCTTTGATTATTGAGAGCTCTCCTAAAGTTTTTTGAACGTATATCCAGAAACCAATGTGGTTGTATTTACTAACTACCAAATATAGTTTAATGGGCAAAGTTTGAGGCAAAACTTTTTCCCGATGCGAAATGCCCTGGACCGCTCTTGCAGAGATGGTTACTTAAAAGAAGTGGGGAGAAACACGAGATGCAGTCACTTAAAAATGAGGTTTCCTTTTATTTATGCAAGTACCAGCCTTGATACAAAAAGATTAACAATCGCCTTGAATCGTTATTTTTAAAGTTGTCTGTCGATTCCTTGTCTTGCTCCTCGGCACATTTCCGGTTTTTCCATTTTAACTGAGGTTTTTTCCTCTGCCTTTGGCAATTTTGCCCAATATTGTATCATCCAATATTAACGCCCCACTGAGCAATCGAGACAAAAAAAATGTGTCTGTCATGGTTTACTTTTCCCAGGAAATCTTGATCCATCGTTAATGACGCTATGAGGTCCCGTTGTCGCATTGGTTTGCGGCTTAAGGAAGCGAGATAATCTCTTGCCATGGCCGACTTGCTTGTGAACTTTCAAGTAAGCTAAAATCTCGCATTTGATTTTGGGAGGAATGCATTCACTTTGAGCGAATTCATCGGGTATTTAAATTTGACTGACTTCCGTCAAATTTCGCCAAAACTTTCCAGGAACAATGAACAATGACAAACGAAAGAGTGTCGGGAAATTGCTTTACTTGAAATATTTTTCTCGTGCTGTCTATTTATGCAACACGCCTTGCATATTTTTAGCTACTCCAACGTTAGATGCGGATTTCTAGGCAATCGATCAGATTATCTAGAAACCCTGAAGCGCTTTTGTTGATTGATGCCTCGTGATTCAAACTGTGCAGCCATTTTGCCTGTGCTGCGGCATCTGGTACCCAATAAATTCAATAGAAAAACCCTTAGTCGTTTCACGTCTTACCGGCTCCTGACACTTCCTAAAGAGAAAGCTCGCTTAAATTATATTTTTTTATTATGAACTGCACTTATTAAGCTTCCTTCCGATGCATGGTTTTCTAGGACTTTAGAGAAACTAGCGCGCGTACGATTTTTTCCCCAAAGGACACTCGCGAAGGTGGGAAGTAACCTTAAATAGACTGTATGACATATTTCAGGACGGAGCTCTTTTGGCCCTTTGTTGTAGCTTGAAATAGTTTAATTACTCGCTGAAGTTGTGGATTTGGTAATTATTTTTTACTGTTAGCTGATATTAGTATTTTTAACAAAGGCTTACAAGACACGCCAACAAAAGACATGGCTGCTGCAAAAGAATATACTGATCAGCAACTGAACTATTACAGGATTTGTCGCGTCACAAATGACATACTAACCGAAGGTTTACGAGAAATTTTCAAACAAGAATGGGACACGCGTTACGGAACGACTCTTGGAGAATGGAAAGATGATCATAGTAACGGGAAAGCCTTTTACAATAAAGAGTCCCGTGAAAACAAAGAGCGTAAAGAAAACGCCCGTATGTTGTCGACCATGATTAGAGGAAACAGAGCGGAATGGGATCTTTCCATGTTGTTTTACGCCATTCTCTACTCAGATTGCATCTACAGTCTAAACAGCGTGGTGAGAAGGCATGTCAACAACCTCAGAAAATTTCGCAATCATGACTTTGCTCATATGTCAACAGGTGAACTTTCGAAGTCAGACTTTAACAGTGCTATTAGCAAAGTTTGTGCTGCATTCCGAGCACTAGGTCTTTCCACTGCAGAAATTCAACAGATATCAAACCAAAAGACGTTTCCAACAAAAGAGTTAAGAGCTGTCTTAGAAGAAAACAAAGATTTGAAGAAAGACTTGGACAAAAAAAAGAAAGAAAACGAGGACCTTACAGATCAGCTGAAGAAGAGAGAGAGTCAACGCCAAGATCTGGAAGATCAGCTGATGGAAACAGGAAAACAACGAATTTGTCTTGAAGATCAGCTCAAGGAGACTGAAAAACAACTACAGGTTCTTAAAAATGAGATTAAAGAAACAGAAGATAAACGAGTGGACCTTGAGGACCTCTTAGAGAAAAAAGAAAATAAGCTACAGGAAACAGAAGATGAACGAGTGGGCCTTGAGGACCTCTTAGAGAAAAAAGAAAATGATCTACAGGAAACAAAAGAAAAACTAAGGAACCTTAAAGACCAGCTTAACACAACAGAAGAACGACAAAGGAACCTTAAAGATAGCTTAAAGGAAACAGACGAGAGACGAAAGAGCCTCGAAGATCAGTTACAAGAGAAAGAAAAACAAGTTAAGGTTCTTTCAGAACAACTACTGAACGACACCTCCCCGTTTTGCATTCTTCCTCCTAAACCTTCACATGACATAGCAAGTCGCGATGTCGAAGTTGCTGACATCACAAACCAGCTGCAGGAGCTTAAGCGAGCTGATGCGAGCAACTTAAGTATCTTGTGTATATCCGGGAATCCTGGCAGCGGTAAATCCCAACTGGCAGGTCTTGTAGCCAAGAGATTTTACGAGAAAGCCCAAGAAGATTCCTGCTCTAAAGTGTTTGTAATGACACTGAATGCCGAGACGCTGGGCACACTTTTGGATTCTTACATCACGTTCGCTCGACAAATAAAGTGCCCCGAAGATGCGATTACACAAATCCATATCTCCAAAGATTTGAAGACAGAGGACAAGATTAGCAGCCTGATATCATTAATCAGCTCAAAGATTGGTCGGTACAAGTCCTGGCTTCTGTTGGCTGACAACGTGAAAAGCTTATCTGAAATGCATGTTCATTTACCCCAGCAAGGACACGGACAATGGGGAAAGGGGTATCTGTTGATCACAACCCAAGATAGTACATGTATACCGTTAACAAGCACTTCCATTCGACACATCTCAGTCAGCAAAGGTATGCAGTCCCAAGAAGCGTGTTCTTTGTTAGCCCTTATTTCTGGTATCAGTGATAATGAGATAGGAGAACAAGTAGCTAGAGAACTCGACTACCAACCTCTTGCTTTAGCAAGTGCAGCCACCTATGTGAAGCAACTCCGACAGAGCAAACGTTTCTCAGAGTTTGGATGGAATGACTTTCTGACGAAAGTAGAGAAAGGGCAACGTGATGCGACAGAGACTCTACTTACAGAGACCAACCCATGTTACAAGAAATCGATGACAACAGCAACAACACTGGCCATTAAAGAAGTGATGCAATCAGACAGAATCATAGATCATGCATTAAGTTTTCTCTGCCTCCTTTCGTCACAGCCCTTAAATGCGGATATCGTGGTGAATTATATCGTAAACGTCGATGAAGGAATAAAAGATGAAGAGATGATAATTATGAAACTCCAAAGATGTTCGCTAATTTTAACACATGAAGATGAGTTTGGTTTCCACATACGGGTACATCAGGTTGTGTGCGATGTCGTAAAGTTTTTGATTAAGGGCTATCCGGAAAGCCGTCACACGAAAACTTTGAAAAGCGCTGTTGCGGCGTTTAACCAGTTTATAGTGGACAACCTACCAGAGGAATCATCCGATTCAATTTTACAAAGCCGCGCCCTTGCCCTACATTTGGAAAATTTCATTCTTAGTTTTGAAAACATACTTTCGAAAGCTGTCCTTCCTCAAATATTCCAGCCTGGAATGGAAAATCTCGTCAAGATATGTGAGAACCATTGTCATTTTCAGGCCGCAAAGAAATTCTATGAATCTTCATTGCAATTTTTCCTCCAAAAGTTTGGACCAAAGCACACCAGTGTTGCAGCTAGTTACAATAACTTGGGTCTGGTGCTCGACAAACTGGGCGACTTTGAGAAGGCCAAGGAGTATCACGAACTTGCTCTGAGTATTAAAAAAAAAAGCTAGGAGCTGAGAATGTACAAGTGGCAACTAGTTACAATAACTTGGGTTCTGTTCACGAAGAACTAGGCGACTTTGAGAAGGCCAAGGAGTATCACGAACTTGCTCTGAGTATTAAAAAGAAAAAGCTAGGACCTGAGAATGTACAAGTGGCAACTAGTTACAATAACTTGGGTTCTGTTCACGAAGAACTAGGCGACTTTGAGAAGGCCAAGGAGTATCACGAACTCGCTCTGAGTATTAAAAAGAAAAAGCTAGGACTTGAGAATGTACAAGTGGCAACTAGTTACAATAACTTGGGTTCTGTTCACGAAGAACTAGGCGACTTTGAGAAGGCCAAGGAGTATCACGAACTTGCTCTGAGTATTAAAAAGAAAAAGCTAGGACCTGAGAATGTACAAGTGGCAACTAGTTACAATAACTTGGGTCTGGTGCACTCCAAACTGGGCGACTTTGAGAAGGCCAAGAAGTATCACGAACTTGCTCTGAGTATTGACCAGAAAAAGCTAGGACCTGAGAATGTACAAGTGGCAACTAGTTACAATAACTTGGGTCTGGTGCACTCCAAACTGGGCGACTTTGAGAAGGCCAAGGAGTATCACGAACTTGCTCTGAGTATTTACCAGAAAAAGCTAGGACCTGAGAATGTACAAGTGGCAACTAGTTACAATAACTTGGGTCTGGTGCACTACAAACTGGGCGACTTTGAGAAGGCCAAGGAGTATCATGAACTTGCTCTGAGTATTGACAAGAAAAAGCTAGGACCTGAGAATGTACAAGTGGCAACTAGTTACAATAACTTGGGTCTGGTGCTCAACAAACTGGGCGACTTTGAGAAGGCCAAAGAGTATCACGAACTTGCTCTGAGTATTTACCAGAAAAAGCTAGGACCTGAGAATGTACAAGTGGCAACTAGTTACAATAACTTGGGTATGGTGCTCGACAAACTGGGCGACCTTGAGAAGGCGAAGGAGTATCACGAACTTGCTCTGAGTATTTATCAGAAAAAGCTAGGACCTGAGAATGTAGAAGTGGCAACTAGTTACAATAACTTGGGTCTGGTGTTCGACAAACTGGGCAACTTTGAGAAGGCCAAGGAGTATCACGAACTTGCTCTGAGTATTAGAAAGAAAAAGCTAGGACTTGAGAATGTACAAGTGGCAACTAGTTACAATAACTTGGGTCTGGTGCACTTCAAACTGGGCGACTTTGAGAAGGCCAAGGAGTATCACGAACTTGCTCTGAGTATTAAAAAGAAAAAGCTAGGACCTGAGAATGTACAAGTGGCAACTAGTTACAATAACTTGGGTTCTGTTCACGAAGAACTAGGCGACTTTGAGAAGGCCAAGGAGTATCACGAACTTGCTCTGAGTATTTACCAGAAAAAGCTAGGACCTGAGAATGTAGAAGTGGCAACTAGTTACAATAACTTGGGTCTGGTGTTCGACAAACTGGGCGACTTTGAGAAGGCCAAGGAGTATCACGAACTTGCTCTGAGTATTGACCAGAAAAAGCTAGGACCTGAGAATGTACAAGTGGCGACTAGTTACAATAACTTGGGTTCTGTTCACGAAGAACTAGGCGACTTTGAGAAGGCCAAGGAGTATCACGAACTTGCTCTGAGTATTAAAAAGAAAAAGCAAGGGCCTGAGAATGTAGAAGTGGCAACTAGTTGCAACAACTTGGGTCTGGTGCATGAACAACTGGGCGACTTTGGAAAGGCCAAGGAGTATCACGAACTTGCCTTGAGTATTGACCAGAAGAAGCTAGGACCAGAGAATGTACAAGTGGCAACTAGTTACAATAACTTGGGTTCCGTTCACGAACATCTGAGCGACTTTGAGAAGGCCAAGGAGTATCACGAACTTGCTCGTAGTAATTACCAGAAAAAGCCACGACCTGTGCGTGTTTATGATGCGTCTGTACCAGCTACCAAAAGTCTTGTGAGGTCTGTTTATTCGGCTCAGGATATTTTACAGGAAGCCGAGGAGTGTCATGTTCCTGCCACTAACTACCGTTCCCGGAAACGTGCAGGCGGAGAAAGTCTTGCTCCAGTTATAAACGATGGGATGGATGCCTTGAGTCAAAGCTCGTTTGAAAGTAGTGTTAATTCCTCTAAAAAGCGAAAGACAAAAAAGGAGTGAGAAATAGGAGGACAGAAATTGTAAGAATTAGTTACAAGTCATTTTCTTGAATTGCTGAGATTCCCAGACGAGACAATGAAAGGAATTATTTCGTAACATAACCGGAAGATTTGAATACAACTCACGAGATAAATTTCGAATTAGTATTGTTCGTGACAGCCCGTGTTCAGCATGTTTCTTGACATCAAAACCTCTCCCAATAGGTGGAATAGACTTGTTCGTGTTTTGACTTGTTTCGATTGTCTGTCCTCTTCTTTTTATAAGTTTAAATCAGGATATTCCTTATCTTTTGTCAAACAACAGGCAATTCTTATCTGGCAATTTTTTTTTAATCTTAGACAGCTTTGCTGTGAAGAAAAGTGTTAAAGCCAACAATAGTTCAGCTTTTCAATTAACGAGCACAAACTGCACTTATTATGTTTGGAAACTGTTCCTTTGACGATGCTATCGTAGCCTAAGTTCATTAAGTAGCCAAAGATCCTACGTTTTCAATTTTATCGAGCCGTTTTTCCACTCATAATTACAGGCGTGCAGCTGAAAAGATATCCTTGCGATAATTTCACGAGTTCATATAATCCAATAAGTTGTCTTCCTGTTAGTTTACTTGGACATTATATTCTTGGAATAGTTTCGTTAAAAAGGCCATGGTTAGTCATCGTGGTGAATAACAATAAAAGCTAACTTTTCCGTTTGTCTCACGATGTAGTCGCGTTTGATGTAGATCGCGACGTTTCGACTGCATACTGCTAGTTTTCTTCAGGCGATGAGGTCGACTGGTCATGCGCGATCTTATAAGGCATGATGCCCTGCTGTGACTGGTTGTTTTTCAACAGCTCTGATTGGTGCATTTCGATCCTTGCTGTTTCACTCAGTGATTTGCTCCCTCGGTGGTTGCTGTCGCACGGCTCTCCTGTTTTTGTGTTTTTTGATCGTGGGCATCCACGCTTCTAGAACTTCTATTCCACTATCCCTGTTGATGTTGTCAGGGTGAAGTCTGATATAAATTGCCTCTTTGACCCTGCGCGTGTAGTAAGAAGGGTCACGATCAATAAACTTTACTTCGTTCCAGAGTGGCTTGTGTCCGGTGTTGTGGGCATGCTCTGAAACGGCGGAGGTCTCGGTACGGGCGAGTCGGATGTCCCGATCATGCTCCTTAATTCCAGTCTCTCCGATGTACACCTTGCCGCATTCACAGGGAATCCTCAGTGTTATCACTCGTATGATTACAGACCGATTACCATTACTTATTACGATAAATTCTCAATAAATTAATGTTGGAACCGAGTGCTGACTATTTTAAAAATCCTTGTCTCCTTGAGCTCGGTAAGAAAGCCATTGAGGTTGATCTCCGTGTGCCAGGAAATGATATCAAGTTTCCGTTCCCGCCGAGCTATTTCCCCCGATTTGACAGCGTTCAAGTAAGGAAACCTAAGAATATATTGCAGCTGGAAAACCTATTGTCACAGTGGTTAATGAACTTATCATTAACCCAGAAAGTCGTGGAAGTTTTCCTGCGGATTTTCCCAAAATAATCAGCAACGAAGAAATGTCCCAATCCAATGATCGCGTACCATCCGTGAAAGCAACATTTTGGTAAAAGGGTATGGAAAACATCAACAAAGTCTTGTAAAAAGTCCTGCAAAGTCTTGGAATTTTACTGATCGGAAAGAATACGAATCCTTTTGTTTCTTGGTTCCTCAGTTCGGAAGAATTTTGACCCAACATTCGTAGCGACTCTGCAGGGTTCAAGTTTAAACACTTGATTTCCGAAAGGCCAGATTCAAGAAAGTTCTTGGAAATCAGGCTGAATTTTTTACGAGTTTAAGTCAATGGAACTCCGTGCATTTGAACTGTTTAGGGAAGCGTAAAACAGCACGAGATACAGGGGAGTTCGAGTGAGCTGTCTAATGCTCAGAGGGATTGTGCAAATTGGGTGTTACGCTACCTTCGCGGACCTTTCGAGGCAGTTTTATAAATATGGTTAAAAAGGTAACTTTCACTATCATAAATAGGGTAGATTTGGATCCATTTTGTTTGTTTCTGTTTAAGAAATAAGAAAGGATCCCGGTTTGAAACAAAATCCCGCATATGTCCCTTTTTTTTAAGAGAGGATGTCAGCATCCATCGAACAAATTTGAAATATTGTGGCAAGTAGCCCAAAATTCGTTTTCTCCCCTACTACGAAAACAAAGGATTATGCTGACAGAAATATCGGAGGTCAAGTAAATTCGTTACATGAGGTCACACAACTCGGGTAATATTCACGGTGAAAATTTGCATATTTGAGCGGTCGAACGAAAAAGATCATTTCTCGAAAACTAAAATATATTTTCACCAAAAAACTACACCACAATCATTAGGACATATTGGGCTACAGAATATGAAAGTAGGAGAGAAAACGAATTTTGGGGACTTGCCGCTGTTTGTCTGATGCATGACGACATTAGCTCTTAAATTGCTTATTCCCATTGGAGGATATCTCAATGAGGATTCAGAAATAACCATTGAAGAGTTAGGTGGACGAAGGTGATGCACTAAAATATATCCCTAACTGATATCATTGAATGTTTCAGCTTAATCAGATTTAAATTCAACTGAGATGAATCTTAACGACAAACCTGATGCTCTAGCCCTTCCCACACCTCCCCCCGCCTCCCCCCTTTCCGATAGAAACGACCACGAAACGCACGCACGAAGATTTGTTGTTTTTATAGTTTGATTTAAAAGGATAATAAACTTACTTTTACAATAGTCATTTCAGCCATAATTAGGGCATAGAAAGATGAATAACTACAAAAACTAGACCTTTCATAAATTCACATTCCCTGTATGTTGTTAGTATTGTTTCACTAGTGTGGAAAATACAGATAGAAAAAGGTTTTGTTGGCGGTAATTTCCATTGGCGATCGTGAAAACCTTTACCGCCGTTCGGTTTATTCGTCTGTTGTTCGTTTAAGTGATCTTTTCTATACAGGATTTCTACAGGTCGTCGTTGAGTGACCTTAAAAAAAGTAAGCTTGTATAAAAGGCAAGTAGTCTTGAACAGCAGTTGGTTTGTAGTTATAAATTAAAGAAGCCCTCTCTTCCTCTGCTCTGGAGAATCGATGAATGCTGAAGCGCGCTGCCGACATCAGAGAGGAATTACTATCATTACAACTATTGTTGTTATAATTAACCTTTTCCCTCCCTAGATTTCATTATTAGTTATTTGTCTTGCTGTTTGCCATACGATTCTTATGATGCTAGTTTAGGGAATTTGGTATTGGATCAACTAATCCTCTAATTGATATTTTCTTTATTCTCATCACTTGTCTGCTTGATATTGTATTGGTAGTGTAAGGAGAAATTCTGTCCTGGTCACCAAAGGGAGTTAAAGGGTTAATAAATAAAGTATCTTCTTCCATGATACTACAAGCTCAGAATAGAACATGTCTAGATCGCAGCACTCTCATAAGTTCACTGCTGTTACCAGGATCACTTAAACGAAATTAACCGATCACACTAAAGCAAATAAACAATGATTCCAATTCAATTCAATTTTTAGGCAAAACAAGCAAAATATAACAAAAAGTTCAGGTGTTGTTCATCGTTGGTTGTGACATGTTGTGTGACGTGTTGTTTTGACTCTGATCCCCCGTATGTAGGGAAGCATTTTTTCGCCTTGAATCACGTGCTTTGAATAGAAGAGATCGTTGCCTGAGTTTCTGTTATTTTTTCTAGTTCCGTCTCTGCATTTTGATCCACTAGTTTTGTGTAATTTGATTACTGAGATTTTTTTTGGTCAGCGGATCATTATAACAATAATGGCACTGGAATATCATTAAAAAATTATCTGCTATCAGTTACAGCTATTTTTTGTTATGGAAGAGGAACTAAAATCTTTTTCCAAGCTCACCTTTTTGAATTAGGAAATTTGCAAAATACTGGCCTGAAAGAACATTGGCCAGCGAGTGATAAATGTCCAGATCTCTGCGCCATTCAAACTGGGATTTAGCCGGGTGCCAGTGGAAAAGGTAGACGGGATAACGCTTACCTGTAAATAATACAATTAGACTCTTGCCATCACCAAAAGTATATGATAAAAGAATTCTTCCTATCTATCTTTTCTATTTGCACAAAAGCATTACAAGTAAGAAATTTAGAACTGATAATTTTTTCAGAACAAACTGTAACTTGAAAAGAGTCAACTATTGTAGCGAGGAAGCCAGACGAAGCTTATGATATTTGGGTTTGTTTTTTAAGATTCCTTATACTTTTTGTTCTTACCTTCCATAGTTGAAATAAATTCAACCCCGTTGCGATCTTTGCTGGTTGAAACGATTCTGAAAAAAGCATTTAGACGTCTGTACTTGCCATAATTCTGGCGCAAAAGAACAGAGTAGTATGGGTCAATGTATTATCTGAAACAAGTGAGGATGTAAAGACTTAATAACCCTTTACACCTTATCATTAGTATGCATATTCTCCTCACTGTTCGCTATACATTTCTTGAGGTGCTGACAAGGAGAATTTGTTTTACAATCGAGAGCTTCTTAAGTTGGTGATCATTTCCTTTATTCTCGTGACCCCAATGTTTGATTCAGGGGTTGTACTGTAAGGAGAAATCAGATGCTGGTCTCTCTTAGGGGGTTAGATTAAGGATTAAATCACAAGGCTAAGATTAACTTTCCCTCTGTTTAGTGGGTGTTGTTCTTTAGCATGGAGGTCCTGTAATGGATGCTAAAACTCCTCAATACTGTTCTTCTCTATTTTTATTGTCCTTTGTGATGTTTTGAATGGATTTCAAAACAAGATGCAAACGATTAACAACGATTTAATAAACAGTTGTAAGAAGACGTGTTACAGCATCGGTGGACGCCATGATCGTTCTGCTACATATATCCCATAGTTCCTAGCGAACATCCGGTATCGATAACTTCCGGTTTACATGAACATAACATCCTTATTTTCGCATCTACAGAATCACCAACACTAAAAAAACTTGTTCGAAAGATCTCAAAATTAACAATACGATAATTTTTTCGGTTTAGGGACCGGTTGATATTTTTGTCAGGGGGTGAGGGGGGGGGGGGGGAGGATTGGATGATGTCACAATGAAATTTACCTTAGAAGGCTGACTGTAATATTCTTATGCTCCTCCTTATTAGCAATTATTGTGCAGTTAATTTTCTATAGTTCCCCATTGTGCTATGTTGCAATTGGCAATGACTGATCCCCGTTCCGTACCCCCTGAAAACCATGTGATCCATCCCAAAACCCCCCTCTAACACCAAGCAAAAAATAAACGGACTGTTCCCTTAAAACTGTCGCAATGAATTGTGCCAAAATAGAAATCGATAATATGATGACAATAATAATAATAATAATAATAATAATAATAATAATAACTTAGATTCCTCCGTCAAGGATAGAAGAAATAAAATTTCATCTAACCTGTAGTGTGATGGCCTTCCTGTGATTGTTGTATGCTGCATTGTTATTCTGTAAGAATTTCACAACGTGTCTTGGAGCAAATTTCCATAGAGAAGTTGTTTTATAATCTGCAAAACGAAAATGATTTGTATCAGTAGAGGGTCACATCTGTGTCTATTTGACAGCTTAAACCGAACTGTGATCTTCCGATTCAAGTGCCCCTTTGCTGCGAATTTAATCTATCGAATGTTTTGATAAAAGGGTGATGGCCTTTACGGCTAATAGTTAAGATTCCTGCCATTTTATGGCTGACTGTAATTTTTTTTGCTGCTTTACGGCCAAAGGTTGACCCCATGAAGAACCTCTTGATAAACTGTACAGTTTGAAGATCCCTGTAACATCGGGCCAATGTCCAGTGCTCAGTCATCCATCAGAAAGCGAGCTAAGTAAGGTTCGTTTGACTACAAAAATATTAAGCTTACAGGAAGAGTTTTGAAATGCCCGGAGGGTTATTCTACAAACTAAAATTTCGGAATGTCTTTGGAATTCTTTTCTAAAGATGTTATTGCATCACCTGAATCCATCTTACAGGTAAGCGTTATCCACCAAAACTAAACAAAAACAGTGGCGGTACTGCTATAACAGAGTTGAAATACTAATTGGCTACATGATCGTTAGTATAAATAATAAAACAGATGCATCACCAACTTCTTGGAAGAATTAATTTCAGGCTGACATTTTTTGCATCGACTTCGCTGAAAAATTTGTGGTCCAGTTGCCCCACTCGTAAATCTCTCCCAGCAACCAGCATTGAAAGCAACTCTAAGCCCAGACATTCTCCCCAGATCGGAAAGATATCGCCTTTATCATAAGCCTGCAATGGGGAAAAGAAATCTGTGTGTAACGATATTGGAATGACATTTTTTCTGAAATGACAGCGAAATTGAATTTCCTGTAAGGGTTTGCATGTCTACCTCTGTCCTGAAGTACTTTGTAATAAAATCGTTGCTCTTTGTAAAAATATTTGCTATACTTTGTAATAAAAAGCTGTTCACTTTCTGAGAGGGTCTCCATGGAGTTCATCGTTAGCCGTGAAACGGTCATAAAATCTAAACGTTATGCGTAAAAACTGATAAATTTTAACTGTTAGTCGTGAGAAAAGTTAACCGTAAAAATATTTTACTCTCTTATAATGTGTCATTTTGTGTCATTTTGTGATAACCGTTAGTCATTAAAATGCCAAAATTTAAACCACTACCGTAAAACCCATCAGCCAATTGGGATCCTTTTGCAATTAACTTGGTACAGATGGTCGGAGAGCGAGTAGATCCAAAAATAACCATCATCAGTAACGACAGAAAAAGATAATAATAATAATTTTATCATTATTAATTAGATGAGGTATTCTTGGCAATTGTGTACCATTTGGTTCTTTTTCATGATAAATGATAAATTTGGATCGTGTATTTTAATCATTAGATGACAATAATAATAGTGATGAATATAATAATAATGATAATAATAATAATAATAACAATAACAATAATAATAATAGGAATATAATAGTATCAATTTAGTACTGAGAGAATTTGCTTTAAGATGAATTTGGGTAGATTCCAACAAAAGTGCCTAAATATAAATCATAGGCTGCCATTCTTAGTGGTTCAGGGACACAATTTAGTTCTTTAATTGACAGGTTAATTTACGTTTTCACAAAGTAGCATTTTTTTGTTCATTCCATTCAGCTTGGTGATGATAAATGGCTGCATTTCACTGACATATCTTTAAGGCTTCTTCCTTCCAAAAACTACTGCTTGATAAATATGATAAATAACTAATCACTCTCACTGAAGGAGATTAGGGTACCTAAACTGATCTACAAGTGACATACTTCAGCGCGAGATAACTTATTGAAAGCAATTGTGGAAGTTTACTGAATAAAGAGGGTAAGTTTTTGAAGAAACTTTGGTGCTGCGTCAGTGGGAGAGTATAACAGGGTAATTTAGCATTATCAGTTGCGTTGATAACGTAAATCGGCCACCGTAAATAGTTGAAAAGCTCTTAAACTCTTTACGATGGCCGATTTACGCTATCAACTCAGTTGATAACACTAAATCACCGTAGAAGTTAATTTATTTGGTTTTGAAACTTTACCTTCATTGCCAGCTCTAATATCTGTTTCCCTACTCGTGTGTAGTTTGTGTGGTGTAATAACCTATGACCTCCGGGATATATGGCACTAAAATACGTAAAAGTCATAGACAAGGAAAAGTAGCGAAAGTAAAATAAGTCGAGAATGAGGAACAAATGAAATGCATGATGAGAAGTGGCCCGGTGAAGGGGGTGTGAGCGGGAATGAGGCAGTATAGGTTCGTAGCGCAATAGCAAGGGTTTTTCAAAGGGAGGTATCCCAGGTATGAATTTCCGAGTGTCTTACATGAGGTGGCTTATAACGCGGGTCTATATTGTGTATCAGTGGACTGATATTTAAGCAGTGAGAGGGACCAGCAAATGGGATATCTGACACTGGAGAAAAGTTGCGCCACAAAGACCCTTAGGATTTTCACGTTTTTGCAAATCTGATTCATAAAACGTGAATTTTGTAGACCTCAAAATAATAAAACTATAATGATAAAAACCCTAATTATTTCAGAAAGTGGCGCAAGCTGTAAGCAGACCCTCCCCCCTTCTCTTAATTTCGCCTACGCCCTTGAAACAAGCGAGAGCGAACATTGTGACAAATGATAGTCTTAATCGACGTTTACACCATACCATGTTTCCGGTCTTTCTATTATAACCGTAAAGAATACCTTAATAGTAAAGAATTTTGCCGGTTCCATCTTTTGAGGTCGGCTTTGACTGTCGTTCTACTTACCCATTAATTGAATAAAATAATTTTTCAATTTCTTTAGCAGTGGAGTTAATGCTGCAGGATGTTGATTTAAGGGTTAAGAATCACACATTTACAACAAATCGCTGGGAATGTTATAAAGACTACAGAAAGTCTCCCCGGTTAAGCATACTGACGTGTAACGCCCCTGAACAAGCCGACAACACGACCACAAGAAAATCAAACATGGAAACCTCTGTGAATTTAAAGAGATGTTGTCGGTTTTGTAGGGAGAAAGCTTTGAGAAAGGTTTCCATATTCTTTTCCCAACTCCTCCATTTTTTTTTTTTGCACAATAGCAACCATGGCCTTCAGGGGAAATTATTTCATGGGCTCATGGTTCATGGACTCATAATAAATGGGTATAAGTAAAAGATAAAGTTTGCATTTGAGCCAAGAGTCCTATCCAGCTGTAATTTATTCCAGTTTTTTTTTAAATATAAAACGTTCACAAGGAACGCTTCTTTCCTTATAGGGTCATGTTCCAGAATATTCCGGAATGTTCCGTTATTTATCATGTTATGCCTAGCCATGCTGCTACTGATTTAAAAAAAGCATTTTATCTAATCATATAGAATGTTCTATCTATTTAAGTGGAGCTCATATCGTAATGAAACGTAAAAACACTATACACACAGGGAAACGGTATGACAATAAGTTTCGCCATTAAGTAGCGGCCGCGAAAGGCACTTGGCCAAACAGGCCTACCTTTTCGTAAGTAATCTGAGGGAAACTTATGAAAACGTCCATGAATAACTGCTATATCTGAAATAATCTTCAAAAAATAAACAGTTCGGAGCTTATCGTATTAAGACCCCGTCGGGGGATTCCTCGCATTGCTTTTCAGCATTTCCTTCCTTCATGTTCGGAAGGATCTCTCGATTCCTTGCATGACCTCGGTTACAATCAGGCTACTCTGATAATTCGCCGGTATCCATTCATACTCCCGGGTGGAGAGAGGCAAGTTATGTCAAGTTATGCCAATACATGATTCCAAGAGGGCCAGATTTATAAAGGATACAAAATAGGCACCATTCTCCCTCCTGCAGACTCGATAAACTTGGCGTAAGTGGCTGCAATTAATTGACTTCCGAATTTCGTCACATTTCCATCCGTTTCTTGAGCGAGCACGCCTTCAGTGAAGCAGAAATAGGAAACAATAATAATTGAACGACCTTTTCATTGTCCTTTTGTCAATCTGCGCTCGTGGCGTAATCAAGCGTTATGCTCGAGCTTATAGGTGTTTCCCCTTCCTTTGTCTTAGAAGACGGTGCTCACTGTTTATTTCTATTTTTCCTAAGAAAACATCGCGCATAGTATTGATAAGAGTGTCTTTCAGAGGCGTTTTATTCATTAATTCATAAGGCCAAATCGCAGTTCTTACTTCCGTCTCTAAAGCAAGAGAAGAACATAATTGTAGTTTCACCGTATGACCAAACAAGTCTTGGCAAGACAGCCAAACTACAATAATAATAACAGACCTTTTCATATGACGACAACCCTTTCACTGGCATATTATTATTTTTCAAAAAGTTTGCTTACTCACTTACCAATAATTGGACAACAGTTGACTGTCTTCTCGTCATTTCTATGATTTAGGGTCGGAAATAGGTTAGAAAGTTGTATATGAGCCGGAAATGAATATATGAAAAAAAAATCGACAGAAATGCTCGAAAACGTTAAAAGACGAAGGAGAAATTTGCGTCAAATCAAGATTTTTAAACACTGTACCTGCTTTTTCCTTGTTTGTGGTTAGAGAACGCTGCGAATGTTTCGAATTCCACGGCTAAAGAAATCTGCGCCACCATAAGCAAAAATGCAATTTTCGTTATTTTTTCTTCTTTCATATTTCCTTCTTTCTGACTGTCTTTAATCAAAATCCTAATTCGCCTTCGAGGTGGTCAGTATTTAGTTTGGCGTTAGCTTACTGACCCCAGGCCAACTTCTTAACCCCATTTGGTGGCACACCTACTAAAAAGAGATCCAAGAGAACGTCGTTATGGCCAATTCGCGTAGCGAGTACACCTGTCTCGCGGGTGTTCTGACCCCGAGTATCACAAGAGTGTCATTTTTATCAAGTTATTTATGATTTTACAACAGGGCAGTTTCTTAATGACTAAAACACGAGATCTGGTCTTGAGAAATTAAAAGACCTGCAGGTTGCACATCACAAACTGTTGGTTCTCAAGATAGTATGAGGGACCGATCACGAATTTTTATTTTTGCGAATGTTTCTTTCTGCTGAAAATTATTTCTTTTACGAACAAAACAAAATTGTCAAGAATAACAATATCGGGGAACAATTGGAACTTTTTTTTTTTCGGCTGGCAAGATTTTCTTCCGTTACAGAAAAGAATTAGGTTCATACTGCATTTTCTTGAATTTTCATCGACTTTAATTAGGATTATACAATTTATACTGAGAGGGAAATTTTTACTTTGCCAGATTTGGTATTATCTTCTGAAATTTTCCTCGCTTCCCGTAGTTAAAGACGTAATATATCAAACACGAGGAAGAGTGTTTCATCCGATATCCAAACACCGAGAAGTGGTTGAGAAAACGAGGCGCAGCCGATTTTTTTTTTAACCAACTTCAAGGTGTTTGGATATCGGATGAAACACCCTTTCGAATGTTTGATATAGCTTCTCAAACCATTAATAATTCTCGGAGAAAATCAAAGCAAAAAGTCACCAGATTTTATGATAATTAAGATCACATATCCAACCCTCCTTCACGGTTGTAATTTCCTTTGTTTTCTCAGCATGAATTATTAATGAGTTTGAGAACAATATAGCAAAGTTCCAACTGAACGCAGAGTATTCGACTTGTTCACGGTTGATTAACCCTTACTATCAAGTAATGATAGTCGTGCTGTTTCTGTCACGAAAGATAAAATGGGCTTATGAATACTAACGAACATCATTTAATGATGATGTTTGCCCGGCTGAAAGAGGACGTAATCTCGCTGCACTCTTTGTTGCCCTTTCAAAATCTCAGTTACATCTTCTCACGTTCAAATTTTGAACGGTCGAACTTGTATTAAGCAGTCACCCTGTGTAAGGCAGTCGGTTTTCAAATTCTCGAGATTCTTCCCCTCTAATTACTGTAATTTTCATTCTTATCAACCCTTTAACTCCCAGATCAAATTTGTAATTCCTCTTATTATCAACCATACAACTCTTATAATATTAGTTCAGAGAATTTAGCATTGGATCGACTACTTAGCCCCAAATTGATCTTTTTCTTTCTTCTCATCACTTATTTGCTTAATATTGTATAGATATTGTAAGGAGAAATTCTGTCTTGGTCACTCATGGGAGTTAAAGGATTAAGTGGTCGTAGTCACCCTTGACTGAGTCCCAATGGCCTGCTTGTATCGTTCTCCACCTGTATTGAACGGTCATTAAAGCGGAACTACTAGAATGAATTCGAAACTAGGAAGAATCTTTCGAGTAAAATTTAATCCTCGTTTATCTCCCGAAGTCAACACAAGTAGTATTTTTGAGCGAGTTCATGAGCATTAAGTGGTCAATTATGGCATAATATGTCGTTTTTATCGTTTTTAACAATTCCTTTATTCTGTGAACTGTATCAGTCATCCCGCCATTCCCCGTGGGTGCACGTGCCGCTAGTACAGTTTAACCTGTATTAAAATACAAGTTCGACTGTATTTTTTAAAGCTTAAGCAGAAATTGCTACTCGACTTTTCTACTAAATATGTAGTGAATCGATCACAACTTTCTTCTCTCTTTCCTCTCTTTCTTACAATTGATCCAACAAATTATTGGATTTGTGGCCGCCCAGTCATTTGGAGCTTGGATTTTTCGCCTCTCGGATCGGGCGCGTGCCGCCTTGGGCTTCTCTTATGCGGTGAACCTTGAAATGGAGAACTCGCTAAAATTGGTTATTTTCAACATAGAAAGCTGTCAGATAACAAGCAACGCACTGTGAAAGTAAGGTGAGGTATTTTCATTGAGAATTTGACTGTATTTTTTTATTCCTAAGAGCAGTCGTAAATATTCCCATGAAAACTCTTAAAATTTCGCCATGACTCGTATTTCGCAAGATGGTCTTCTCACAGCTGAAGCTTGGGCCATCTGTGGATCTACCGGCCAGCGTGCCAAACGGTCAAAGCCTTGACTTGTCTCGTTGGCACTTAACGATAGCTACACATTTACTTGACTTTGAGATCCGACGATGTGGAAACATCGTACATTTCTTTCGCTAATTTTTGTGTTGAAAATAATTGATGTCAATCTCTTAAAGCTATAATAGCAGAAATTACGCCAAAAATTCTAACTCAAATAGTCATTAAAAGGATAGACATGCGAGAATTGTGGTTAATTCGTGAAATTGACATCACCGAAAAAGGATGATATCCAAATCAAGATGCCTTACCCCCACCCATCTCCTGTTATATTTTAATCTTCACCCTCCCATCCCTGAAATAAACCTGACGGTGAACTCAATATCAGGTTATCGTTGCTCTGGTTAAACGTGGTGTTATGAAGTAAGATCAAATATAAATGGCGAGTAAGGTAAGAAAGCCCATTTTTTCCCTTTGTTCTTGAAGAGTGAATCTGGGGTTTAATTAGTCGATTCGTGTCGAACTGAATCGATGCAAGCCAGTTGCTTCAGATGAAATATTTACCTCAGCCAAAAATTCGACATCTATACCCCTTTGATTACATCAGTCACAATCACTCAAGCTCTCCCCAAGGTCAATTCAAAAACACCCGTGCAAAGCCTGGTTCTCTTTTGACGAAAGAAGCCTAGGCGATCGGTGAGGATTACCGGCGTTTTCGCTGTCGTCCGGTATGATAATAATTTTGCCAGTATGATATTGCTGAAATGTCACGCACATGACAAAGATAACACCCAGATTAACTGAGCATGACCCTGGGATACTACAAACGAATTTTATGTTATGTAGCCAGTCGGCCGTAAGTTTTATACCTAATTTCAATAGCTATGACCTCCAGGTATAATAGCCACTCGATAAAAGAGGAGGCTTTTTCGTCTGTACTATGAAACAGCATTGCGTGAACCAGCTTTGAAAGCATGTCAGCGAGATCGTCACCCGTTGTATGCTTGCGTGACAGTGAACATGATTTCGTTGCGTAATGTATAAAATGACACAGAAAATAGCAAACGACTGTTACGGCGCTGACGGATTAGAGGGGTGGTTTGGTGTTATGAGTACATATATTCTGATATGGAATAGTCTTACGTCGATGAAATGATCCAGTATCAAATCCAATAGCGCGGTGAATGGTCTACTTTGGAATGCGTGACAAGTCTATTTGATGTTTTTCGCAGTGGGGCACGGTCTCAAATAAACTGAGGGACCAGCCACTATTCGTCCCCTTCGAGGAGGAGGGGTGGAGTTAGGGATTTTTTGGGGGGTTGGGGGAGTCACATGATTGCCTATAAAGTCTAAAAGGGGGGACTAAGGGAAACTGACATCCCATGAGGAGGATCATTAGCCCACTACAGAGCATATAAGGTGGGGGAGGGGGTGGGGGAGAGGGGTGAATTGGTTAATTTTATCTAGACGTAACCAATCGGTCCCTGTATGCCCGGTAGTCAGGAATGATATTCACCGAATTCCTCAAGAATACCTTTTCCTCTCATTGGCAGATCATAAAATCACTTAGCCGTTGACACTAACACATTTCTAAACCTGATACTCTTTCCAAGATCTGATTGTTAAATCTCGCCCCTACACATTTCCTTGTAAATTAGTTATGAGAACTTGGTGTTTGATCAAAATAACAGCTTTAACCTGAAAAGTTTGTATATTCTCATTTCCTGTTTGCTGAATAATGTATGGATATTATAGGGAGAATTTTCATGTTAATCACTTTTGGGAGTTAAAGGGTTAATTTAGAGTCTTGCATTGTTGGTGATGACAACCACTCAAATGAGAATATTCAGTTTTATGTCTCTTGTTAAACCTTTCACTTTCAAATTTTCATAAGTAATTCTCTTTACTATCTGTCATACAATTCTTATAATGTTAGTTCTGAGAATTTGGTGTTGGATCAACTTTTAATCCCCAAATTGTTGTTTAACTTTCTTCTCGTCACTTTTGATATTGTATTGATATTGAAAGGAGAAATTCTGTCTTGATCACTTGTGGGAGTTTTTTTCTTTTTTCCCAACTGCCTATAGGAAGTAAATCTTTTTTTTTCCCGTTTGAGAGGTGACCGTGTTCCTTTTGGACTGTTTTCTGTGAATCTCTGGGTTCTTAACATTCCAAAATTAAACAAGTGGAGTGGTACAATTGTCCATGTGTATTTCACCATAGAGTATAATACGAGTGGAACAGAAGAATACATGGCATTTCAGTTTCACCGTAAAGCTATAATGGCAAAGCCCCACTCCCTGACATTTCCCTAAGAGATAGGGCGATTTTCCGCAATCTAAGAAAGAAAGTTCCTCAGTCACTTCACTGAGTCACCCAGTTCTTGCTTCTTCTCCGCAGCTGCTCCGCTCGTATTCAAATTGGGGGACTTGCCGTTTGAATTCAGCGCGCAAAATCCCGCCAGTTACCCTCACCTGTGTAACATGGCATGATTAGAATCGTATCATGTTAGTAAGGACTGAGAAGGCTTTCCATGACAACCAACATCTGTTTACATTGAGGAGGTCAGAAACCAAGAGAGAGCTTTGTAAGCCCCTATGGTCTTTCTAGTCTGTACACTAATTTTACTAGTTTACAGTTTTGTAAATACGTTACAACTACAGTTGTAAAATACGTTACGAATATCGTGAGACCCCATAGGGCGAAAAGAGATGACCCTCGCAGCATACCTCATTAAAATTGTTATCATCTTATCTTTAGATTTTCAAGTACTATCATGATCAACTCTGGCTATTTACAAATGAATCTTCGCTCAACGAAGTCATCCGACTGTTCGACGAATGGGCAGAACAATATGATCAGGTAACACGGAGCGTTGATCATTAGACAGGGAACTGGTGGTACAATAAAAAAAAACCTGTCGCTAGCGTCACATCATTTTTTTGTTTTATTTCATTCAGATCATGCAGGAACCCGAATACAGTGTACCTTGGCCGTTTGTCAGGCACTTCGACGCTACAGTGTGCAAGCTGTTTCCAGATGTCGACAAGAAAAGTTTTAAAGTTCTTGACGTGGCGGCTGGAACAGGACTGTTGGGTTTAGAATTAAACAAACTTGGATATACTTATATTGACGCCCCTGACATGTCACAAGAAATGATAAACAGAGCTAAATATAAGAAAGTTTACACCAAACTCATCTGCGCCGCCGTGAATGATCAGCGGATGAACGGCATCGAGACCGCGGAGTATGATGCATTGACATGCAGCTCTGCAGTATGTGCTGGGCAAGTTCAACCTAGTGCTTTTAGCGAGATGCTAATGATGGTGAAGCCTGGTAAGGAAGGATAAAGGTAAGGAAGGAAGGATAAAGATTCCTTCCCATTCCTCCGCTCGTTCCTTGTAGCTTCTCTTTATCGTTGAATAAGTGATGTGATCCCAGTGTGTTGCGAGGGTTTTTATCTAAAGAAACTGTGGTGCTTCGTCGGTGGTGGAGTATAACAGGATGATTTCGTTATATCAGCTGAGTAAATCATATAAATTGGACACCGTAAAGAGTTTCTAAGATGGCGTTTCGAGCGTTGGCCCTTCACTTTCGCTCTGACGAAAAGCTAAAGAGAAGGGCCAACATTATCAACTCATTTGATAAAAAAAGTCATCTTACATACCCTACTGTTTAAAACCACGCTGTGGTTTACTAAAGGCGATCTTTTCCATGTCGTGTAGATTCTTCTGGTGCGCGCGTTTTCAAATTAGGACGTTCGTGTGACTATTGTCTTTAGAAAAGGTGAGGGAAAGAGGCTTCCTAACTCCCCTTAGCCACGCCCCTTGGTCCAGTCGAACCAATCAACATGGCAACAATGGAGTTGCAAGAAAATGACATCTCTAATACTCAGTTGTTTTCGGCGAAATAACTTTTTGTCACGTTTTGCAGGTGGCTTATTGTGCTTCAATCTAAGCTTCACCGGCTGAGTATTACACAGAAAAAGCGAGGACCTGAGAATGTACAACTGGCAACTAGTTACAACAACTTGGGTTATGTTCACGAACAACTGGGTTACTTTGAGAAGGCCAAGGAGTATCACGAACTTGCTCTGAGTATTAAACAGAAGAAGCTAGGACGCAGGTAAAGATAGTCTTGCTCCAGTTAAAAACGATGGGATCAATGGCATGATTGACTGAATTTCGTTTGAAAGTAGTGCTGAATCCTCTAAAAGCGAAAGACTAAAGAGCAGTGAGTAATAAGATGACAGAAATCGTTAGAGTCAGTCACAAGTCATTTTCTTGAATTGCTGAGATTCCTAGACGAGACAATGAAAGGAATTATTTCGTAACATAACCAGAACACTTGAATACAACTTACGAGATTAAAAATTAAATTAGTATGGTTCGTAACAGCCCGTGTTTGGTATATTTCTTGACATCAAAACCTTTCCGACCAGGTGGAGTAGACTTGTTCATGGTTTGTCTTATTTCGATTGACTGTTCTCCTCTTTTTTATAAGTTTCTACCAAACTTTTTCAAGACAAACTCGAAAAACGAACTTCATAAGACAGATTTCTGTTTTGATCATTTTCTTGTTTTTGTTTTGTTTTGCTTGATTGTTTTTTATTCAAAAGGGAGGTTTTTTGATAGTCTTGACTTTGTGTAGTCGACCCAATTTTCTTGGCTCTTTTTCAAACACACGGAACGTGGGCTGTCAAAATATCAGTTAAGATAAATCGATAGTTTTCGCTATCTCCTCAACGGCGTCCGTAGATTCCTCAAAAATAATAAAACCATCAATATTTCTCACAGCTTTCAAGATTTGGTCTAAATTACATATACTCGTACTTTTTAAAAAACTAAATTAAGTCGCAACGATATTATTGATTAAGTTCTTACGCATATTACGAGACTCGACTTAAGATTTCTTGGTTTTGAGTCAGTAAATTCCTTATCTTTTGTCACACAGTTTATCTTAGACAGCTCTGCTTAAAAGAACGTCGAGAAGCCAACAGTAGTTCATCTTTTCAATTAACGAGTATGAAGTACTCTTATCATGTTTGGAAACTATTCCTTTGACGACGCTTTCGTACGACGACGACGTTTTTGGTTCATTTAGTAGCCAAACATCCTACGTTTTCAATTTTATCGAGCCGTTTTTCTCCTCATAATTACAGGCGTGCAGTTTACTCGGACATTATATTCTCGGAAATAGTAACAAGTTTATTACAAGATTTTATTTTTGTTTTTCTTGCTTTCTTTCCTGTTCATTTTTAATTTCAAGCTGTGAATTTTGTTATTGTGAACACTTTCAAACTTGCTCCTTCGTTCTTTTGACCTCAGCGCATTTCGCTCGGATTCTGTGCGAAGAAATGCAGTGTTCAAATGATAAATGCTTCAGATGTAAAGGAACGCATACAAGCTGGTACATTGTGTAGCTTTTCTGATTATGATTACACCGATAATCATAAAAATTACAATTTCTTCGATTGTGATTGGTGTAAAAAACTCCTATTTTACACTAATTTACTTACCAAGTTGTTATCGGACAGTTCCATAAGCCAGTCACTTTCAAAGTTGAAGTTTGAATCATCCAATCAGTCTTTTTCGCAAATTTTCCTTCATAACTTGGCTATTCTTCTTTTCTCGGAAATTGTAATTTTTATGATTAATTGTTACTCGTGATAAACAAATCTGACTCCCGCTGTGCTGTCGTCCGATTTTTTTTATCACTCGTATGATTACAGACCGAATTGGACTCCACTCAGTCCTATTACCATGACTTATTGCAGAAATTCCAAATAAATTAGTGTTTGAACCGAGTGCTGACTATTTTAAAAGTCCTTGTCTGCTTGAACTCCGCAAGAACGCCATTGAGGTTGATCTCCGAGTGCCAGGAAATTATATCGAGTTTCCTTTCCCGTAGAAGTATTTTCCCTCGATTTAATAGCGTTCCTGTCAGAAAACCTAAAAATATGTTGCAGCCTGAAAACTTATTGTCACAATGGTAAATGAATTTATAGTCAATCTAGAAAGTCGTAGAAGTTTTCCTGTAGATTTCCTCAAAATAATCAACAACGAAGAAATGCCCCAACCCAAAGATCGCGTTCCATCCGTGAAAGCAACTTTTTGATAAAAGGGTTTAGAAAACATCAGCAAAGTCCTGTAAAAAATCTTGCAAAGTCATGCAATTTAACTGATCGGAAAGAATACGATCACCTTTGTTTCCTGCTTCCTCAGTTCGGAAGAATTTTGACTCGACATTCGTAGCGACCCTGCAGGGTTCAAGTTTAAGCGCCAGATTCCAGAAAGGCCAGATTTAAGAAATTACTTGGAAATCAGGTTGAATTCTTTACGAAGTTCAATAGAACTCCATGTATTTGAACTTTTTAGGGAAAAGTAAAACAGCACGAGATACAGGGGAGTTTGAGTGAGCTGTCTAATGCTCAGAGGATTGTGCAGATTGGATGTTAAGCTACCTCCACGGACCTTTCGAAGCAGTTCTGTAAATATGGTTCAAAAGATACCTTTCACGATCATAATTATGATCAATTTGGATCCATTTTGTTTGTTTCTATTCAAGAAAAAAGAAAGGATCACCGTTTGAAAAAAAATCCCGCATATGTCCCTGCGGTAATTCCTTTAATTAACAATTAGTTCATACGTCAGCGTGCGTTCATACGTCAGCGTGCGTTCATACGTCAGCGTGCGTTCATACGTCAGCGTGCGTTCATACGTCAGCGTGCGTTCATACGTCAGCGTGCGTTCATACGTCAGCGTGTGTTCATACGTCAGCGTACGTTCACTCAAGATGCCAGAGTTGCTCTCGTCTACGCCTCAAGCAACTCGTACGCATCTTTCGTGCTCTCCAAACTTCCCACGTGCTTCATAGCTCGATGAAGGCACAGTTGACGTATGAACCAATTGTTTTATGACATTTTCAACCCGATGGAAATTTTTTTTCTCGAGGGATTTGTCTGCTGACGTCACGTCCGTGCACAATGGGAATATGAAACACGCTCGCGCAATTGAATTTGATTGGACAAATTTGCTAGCTATGTTATAAAGTTTCTTAAATCGCTTATTCCCATTGGAGGATATCTCAGTGAAGATTCAGAAATAACCATTGAAGAGTTAGATGGATGAAGGTGATGCACTAAAATATATCCCTAACTGATATCATGAAATGTTTCAGTTTAATCTGACTTAAATTCAATTGTGATGAATCTTAACGACAAACCTGATGCTCTCAGGATCACTTAAACAAAATTAACCGATCACACTATAGGAAATAAACAATGATTCCAACTCAGTTAAATTACAGGCAAAACAAGCAAAATATAACAAAAAGTTCAAGTGTTGTTCATCGTTGGTTGTGACATGTTGTGTGACATGTTGTGTGACATGTTATTTCGACTCTGATCCCCCGTATGTAGGGAAGCGTTTTTTCTCCTTGAATCGCGTGCTTTAAATAGAAGAGATCGTTGCCTGAGTTTCTGTTATTTTTTCTAGTTCCGTCTCTGCATTTGATCCACTGTTTTTGTGTAATTTAAATACTGAGATTTTTTTCGGTCAGTGGATCATTGTAACAATGGTGGCACTGAAATATCAGTACAAAAATTATCTGCCATCAGTTACAGCTATTTCATGTTATGGGAGAGGAACTAAAATCTTTTTCCAAGCTCACCTTTTTGAATTAGGAAATTTGCAAAATACTGGCCTGACAGAACATCGGCTGTGATTAATGTCCAGATCTCTGCACCATTCAAACTGGGATTTTGCCGGGTGCCTGTAAATAATGCAGTTGGACTCTTGCCATCACTCCTGAGCAAGCTCTTTAAAAGGGAAGTCGACCTCTCTTTCGTGAAGATTTACTAAAAGCATACGATAAACGAATTCTTCATATTTTTTTTTCTATTTACACAAAAACATCACAAGTAAGAAATTTAGAACTGATAATTTTTTTAGAAGAATTGTAACCAGAAAAGAATTAACTAATGAAGCGAGAAAGCCAGACGAAGCTTATGATATTTGGGTTTGTTTTTTTAGGGTTCCTTATACTTTTGGTTCTCACCTTCTATAGTTGAAATAAATTCAACCCCGCTGTGATCTTTACTGTTTGAGACGATTCTGAAAAAAGCATTTAGACGTCTGTACTTGATATAATTCTGGCGCAAAAGAACAGAGTAGTATGGGTCAATGTATAATCTGAAACAAGTGAGGGCGTAAAGACTTAATAACCCTTTACACCTTATCATTAGTATGCATATTCTCCTCACTGTTCTCTTTACATTTCTTCAGGTGCTGTCAAGGAGAATTTGTTTTACAATCAACAGCTTCTTTAGTTGGTGATCATTTCCTTTATTCTCGTGACCTCAATGTTTGATTCAGGGGTTGTACTGTAAGGACAAATCAGATGCTAGTCACACCCAGGGGTTTAAGTGTTAAATCACAAAAGTGGGCTGAGGTTAACTCTCTCCCTGTTTTCTTTGTAATTTTATAAGCATTGAACCTCTTAAATCAAGTATTTCTGGTCTTTTTGTTCAAAACCCCTCTAACTCGAAAGCCCGACAACTCGAAGTAATTTCAATTTCCGTTGGCAAGGGTTACCAGGGTTCAACTGTAGAACGAAAACAACTTGTGCTTTATTTACAAACATGAGTATTAACTCCGAACAACTCTCTCCTTTCTTAGTTGAAATTAGCTTAGCTAGTCAGTTATTGTATCTGTTGCATTCCTTTTCCATACCTGCCGGGGACCACACCGTCACTTGGCATCAAACCACGGGTGCTAAGTGACGGTGTGGTCCCCGGCGAGGCAAAGTTTGCAAAGGAGGCAGGGTTAACAAGCTGGTTTTCAACGGTCGTGTGTCGTGCTGCTATCTGAAACATCTAAACTGGAAATTTTTGAAGTAAAGTGCGGCTTAGCGTCGGTTTCACGGGGAAGATTGAATTTCTAGTGGATTGAAATGAAACTAAAGCATATGTGTTGGATTCTGCATTGGAATTTTTTGCTTCTATATATAGGATCGGACGTTCGAGAATGGAGTGTGCAGCCTTGAGCTTCTCTTATGTAGTAAACCTAGAAATGGATAACTGGCTAAAATGGCTTCTTTCTTAAAATAGTAAGCTGTCAGATAACAAGCGATACACTGTGGAAGTAAGGTGAGGTATTTTTATTGAGTATTTGACAGTATTTTTATATTCCTAAGAGAGGTCGTAAATATTCCCATACAAATTATAATTTTACCATAACTCTTATTTCGCAAGGTGATCATCTCACAGCTGAAGCTTGGGCCGCCTGTGATTGAAGTCGTATGGTACCTCATGTGTTTGGGGAACGATTTTCTCAATTGATGGCATGGTTACTTTCAGTGACGATTGATCCTCACGATTTGCTTCATGACAGGGGTTCGTGATTCTAAGGCCACCAGAACATGTCGCCCACTTGAACTGCAGCTACGTTCCGTTATAGCTGGAATAAGGACATTTGATATTGCATTCTCCAGAGGTTCCTCCGTAGAAGATCCTGAATATCAGGCAGTGTTCGAAGGAAATAGATCCAGCGGTGTTTCAGGCCAAAGGTGAAAGCAACATAGCATTCTTGAGGCTGTGACAGTGCAAACTCGGCTAACTTGGCCACTTCTTCTGTCCAGCTCGTGACTTTGTTAATGATGTATTATAAGAATAATAATTGTATTAACCCTTTAACTCCCATGAGTGACCAAGACAGAATTTCTCCTTACAATATCAATACAATATCAAGCAGGATAGTGATGAGATTAGAGAAAAATATAAATAAGGAGATTATCAGTTGATTGAATACCAAATTCTTTGAATGAAATCTAAAGCATTGTATGAAATACAGTAAGAAGAATTACTGATGAAATCTTGGCAGTGAAAGGGTTAATTTAGTACTGAGAGACTTCACTTTAAGATGATTAGAGGTACATTCCAATAAAAGTGCCTAAATAAAAATCATAGGTTGCCATTCTTGGTCATTCAAGGACACAATTTAGTTCTTTATTTGTGTTTTTGCCAATAAATGTGTAACTCTCAGGTGATTGTTAGGCAACCAAATGAGCGGTCAATGACCAATCAACTCTTCCAAAAGGTAATTTAGCAATGCTATTATTATTATTATTATTATTATTATTATTATTATTATGTCAATTGCTGATATTCACATACAGATCCTAAGAAAATTTTAATCATATTGCTGCTTGCAAAAATACTTTTTTGATGCAATATAAGAGGCCTTAACTTGCCATCTTAAATATGTAGACCCTCTAGTTTGCATTCCTGCCACATATTTTATTGGTGAGAGTGGTTTGCCTTTAGAGGTTGTTGGTGGAAGTCTTCCTGTGGACCGATTTGTTACAAAAGCAGAGAAAGTTTTTGAGGTACTGTAAATATTTTTATTCAGGATGTGGAATACCCTCTTACTCACATTTGCATTATTTGATGGGTAACCATTATAAACTCTGTATCAATGGAAAGGTTACAAAATGTGCCATCCGCCAAAAGCAGTTTCCTTCTAGCTTTATATAATTATAAATTGTTTAGAGGTATTCAATTTTTTGTACCCATCTAATTGTGCAATTTTTATCTTTTTGAATTTTGGGCTTTATTACATTTTAGACTCACTTGAGGTCAACTTCAGTAAAACCTGTATTAAGCACTGTGTCTCAGAACAGTGAAGTTTCTATTTCAAGTGAGCAATCTTCAGTGAGTAGCTCTCCTGCAGCAGAGCCTGCATCACAACAGAACCAAGAGGTTTCTAACAGAGAGACTGAACCTGGACCAGGACCATCAGAGGTGGGAAAAAATACATGAGATAGTTCATGTAATAGTGTAGTTTGATTGTTCAGGTGAGTGTAGTCCTGAGAAGGACTGTTGTGTAACTTGCTCAGTTCCATGTTAAAACTGACAACCTTTATTTATTAGGAAATCATTATAACTTATACAAAGTGCGCAGTGCTTGTGTTTTTGCTAACTGCATAGTTGTGTGTGCTGTGCAAGTGCAAAAGGTGACAGTTATATAGTGCAACAGTTGTTGGTAGTGGTAACAGAAGTTTCAACATCATCATCATCATCAGAGTTAATTCCTTGACTCTAACAACATTATTACATGTTACCCTTAGGTTCAAACCATTTACTGTTGACTCACTAAGTAATGGAAAGCATGAGGTCACAGAAAGGGTGGCTGCATTTTTCAATGTGCTGGAACAAGCCACTCCTGTAGATAAAAATGAGGCCTTTGTTAATTAAGAGCCAGACATTTATGAACAAGAACTTAATGAATGAATATAAGTATATTATTAAAAACTTAAATTTGTGTACCATACATTGACTGACACAAACAAGGAGGACGTTGGCATCTTTGCTGTTTATAAAGTTAATTAAAACAAGGAGGACATTGGCAACATTGCTGTTTATAAAGTTAATTAAAATGAGGAGGACATTGGCAACATTGCTGTTTATAAAGTTAATTAAAACTTTGTACTCATATCATTTACTTGCTCCTACATTATTCACATTTTGTTTATGCTCTGTTTGTTAGGGACACATCTTGATTGCAACTTGGTACACATGCCATATGTTCAGTACCATAATACTGTAACTTTGGGTAATCCAGGCACATGACAAAGGGAGAAATTGTCCTGCACTAAGAAACTGCCTCTAGGTCTCTGTGAATCAGTAATAATAAATCACCTTGAAAAAATGGCTTAAAATTTCATTTCATTAATAAACCACAGACCCCTATTACAGCCTCACTAAGAAGCAGGTCAAACCTGCCCATTTTTAAATATAAGCCTGCTGCATTTTATCAAGAAAATATGGTATTTATGTTTTAGTCTTGAAAGTAAGAGCAGTAGGCAGTTTGGAACTCTTCTCCATCTTATGGTTGATCGTGTCAGATTCTTGAGTAAGTTTTAGCATGAAAGTGTAAACAATTATTCATAAGTTACTGCTACTATGAATTTTAATTCTCTCTTCCTGTTGTTGAGCAGAGCAAAGCAACTTATTGAACAGAGGAGACTTGAGAAAGAGGAATCAGAAAATCAAGTGAGTCCAATTTTGTTATCTAAATATAGTTGTAGTATTCTTTTTGTGGTTGTTAAAACTCATGGTGTAGCTCTGCACTGTGTGAATTATGGATGAATTATCTAGTAAATTAATCTTTTTAGTAGATGTTTCTGTGAAATACACAATATAGTCACTAACATGAACTTGTTTGAACACCTTCTAAAAATGAACGATGTCATCAATCAATCTCCAAATATTTTTCTCTCTAAGGCACAAACTTATCATTATAATTGTAATTGTTTTTATAATTTCATTATTATTATAATAGAGAATTCTTTGCATTCTCAGAAACCAAGAAGAAAGAATTTGATAGACATCATCAGGGACAAGAACTTGGTAAAGCAAAAAGAGACCGAGAAGAATTGTGAATCAAATCAAAGAAGACAGAGCCAAAGAGCAGGCCCACAGGGAAGCTGTGCGGCAGAAGATTGCTAGAGATAAAGCAGAAAGGGAAGCTAGGCGACAGAATGAGGTGCAGGAGAGACAGCGTGCTCAAGCTGCCTCACCCTCACCTTCAACTACCATGACGGGAGGCAGTGAAGGGTTGGGAAAGACTGAGTGGTAAGTAAAGTAGAAATACACTGAAACATATCATTTGTACAGGCTTAGAGTTCTTGAATATCCTTCACTTACTTTGTAAAAGTAATTAAGGTACATGTTATTTATAACATCAGCCACGATTACTTTAGTTATACATTGTTGTATTGTATTGTTATTAACTGCTCTGTACATGCAACAGAGACTTTTTGTTTTTACTCAGCATTTCTACCCGGCTCCAGTTTCATCTTTCAGATGGCGATTTGTTAACAAACTCTTTCCCACCTGATACTCCTTTGGAGACCATCCAACAGTATATCATCACTGTGAGTAGTTGATTTTTACAAGAACACTTATGTGTATATAATTATGGAAATGAGCAAAATTTAAGGAGCTTTCAGAGAATTCTATCTAGATAAGTAGAGGAGAATTCAGTGTTAAATGTATTGGAACTATAATTTTTAGGTTCTTATTTTAGGGGCCAGAAATAGTTTTCTTAATCTTCCTCCTAAACAGACTAGATATACCAATTCTTAGGTCTGCAGTAGATTCTTAATTTCTGCAACCTTGCCTGTGTGTGTCCAATCAAAGATTCTCTTCAAGACCATTTGATTTTTGTCAATTGTCCTCGCAGCCATCAAACCCTCCAAAACATAAGTGAGATCTTTTGACCAAATTGGTAATAAATTTACTGAAAATAAGCTTTATTAATTGTGTGGATCTTTTCAATTGTTCTCAGCAACTAGGACCCAGTTCCAGCTCAATAACAATGTTCACCACCTACCCTAGTCGGGAGCTGACCAAAGAAGACCTGGTAAAGAGTTTGGCTGAGTCTGGCACCAAGTTCCACTTTAATTGTAGCTGTGGTAAGTTTAAGATCAATATTAGGTTGTTTTTAAAAACATTCATCCATTGGATAGAGTGAATATTTGTCTCATGTGAACCTGGCATATGGCCTGGCTTACCAATGAGTTTTGTTTAATTTGTGTAACTCAGAGTTTGGTAATGAAAGTTAAAACTTTAGGAAATCAAAGCATGTTTATGTTTTAGGAAAGCTTGGGTACCACATGCAACCCACTTTAGCTTCTTCTTCAATCTCAATGAGTGGTTAATCTTTTGTTGTGTTTGTTTTTATTTTTCATTGGTTAATTATAATTGTATTTGTGAAAAATGTTTCCTTAAATTCTTTGAGTGAATTTCCACATTCTCCCATCATTCAGAAATTTCCTTAAAGATAAATAATCAATACTAAACTTTCATTTTACAGAGAGGAAGTAATTCCCTCACTCCACTGGGACTTCATCATTCCCTGAACTGTTGTTATGGATTCTTTCACCTTTGTTCACACTGATTAACTTCCTGAAGGCTTTCCTATTTGGTAGTGTGGATCAGTCTAGAGAGACACAGAATCCTCCTTCACAGAGAACAAACAGCAGCACACAGTCACAACCATCAAAGTGAGTCTTTTTTTGGTGGTTTACCTTTTGTAAACAGCTGCATAGTTTGTTGTTCAACTTTATCACACTAGTTTGGTTGTTTGCTTGTTGTTGTTAAGAATGAAATTCTTTTCTCAAGAGCCAAATAAGAAAAAGCAAAAAGAATTCCCAGATATTAAGTTTGAAGAATCTTATTTACAGTCAATTTTATTGTCCATTGTGTTTTTTGGCTTGTTGTTAGACAGATAAAAGTTTGGAGAATTAATCAACTTGTGAATGCTTGAAAGTACACATATTTTTCCACTGGTGACTATACTAAATATTCAATTATCACAATTTGCAAATTTCACAAAAACAAAGATGGTCTCTTGTTTTAAATTGTCATTTCAGCAAGTAGAATATTGCTTTCTAGTGAATTTGGGCTCATAAGCTTTTCTATCTTATGAGAAAAACACAGCAAAAACAAAAGGTAATGAAAGAAATGCTCTTATAGTCAAATTCAGAGTCATGAACAATATCTAAACTCCTTCCTTCCTAAGGTTACATGCCAACCTTCTTGCTGTTTTTTTTTTTTTTTTTTTTCTTTTTTTTTTCATGGCAGTTCTGGTGTACGTCATAGAGTCCCAGGTGGTGTTTCATCTCTAAAGAAAGAAGGCGGAATTCATCGGCTTCACAACAGAGATGATGAAGATGACGACAATAACACATGGAATGGAAACTCTACTCAACAGATGTAACTGAATGATCCAAGATTGTTTAAAATATATGGAGAGTTTAAAATTTGGTCTCTAATCTGGAATAATTCTTTTAAAATAGATTAGAGTGGAGATGAGCTTTGTTGTTAGAGGGATGAGAGTCTGTGACAAATAATTCATTGATACAGAAACAATGTTCCTTTAGAAAGGAATCAAACATTTGTGTTAGCTCATTTTTGTATACAGTTCTATGTTGTGACTAGCCTGTATTGTCCATTATTCACAGATTGTCAAAACAATTGAAAAAGAAAACAGTTTAAAAGTTTTCTCCAGTGTATTCGATGGTTAATGGCACAACAATTTTCAATGTCTTGCCCAAAGTTGTAACTAACTTCCAGTTGTCATGACAGTTACAGTTAAAATGTCAAAGGATATCACTCCCCAGTCCCTCAAGAATGCAGAGAGAAACATGGGACCAAGACTAAAATAAAACATATTATTTAAATGATATTGGAGTGAGTGGTATAGAATAAAAGAAAAGGATGTTTTAAATAATCTACGTAAATGATGTTTCTTTTTTTGAAAGCTTACATGTATCTGTCAGGGACCTCTGTTAGACCTGATGATGTTTTGTTTTTAATAGCAATAAATGATAGTAAAAGCACACTATACTAAAAAATACCCAGAAAAAATTATAAAGTAAGCCACTGGGATAAAATATTACGTCCCAAGGAAAACCGCGGGAAAATGAGAAAATTTCATTTAAAAAAGACAACAACAACAGCAAACTTGAGCTGCAGTTTATTTTCATTTCCCATCTTGTAATTTCCTCTTATCCTCTTTTCACTATTCCCAGGCTCCAAACGAACCATAACTATTGTGCTGACCAAGTACTTTCAGTTTCGACTTTCGCTTACGTTCTAAGCTGTTCTAATTCGCCGAATTCGTAGTTGGTCAGACGGTTGTTGAATTGCTGTGTAAAATCTTGGAAACTTTGATCAATCACTTCAGGATCGTAATCTTTTTGCCTTTACAAATCACTGGAAATAATGATGATCAATATTCATTTCACAGTTTACCGATTGTTTGTGCTTGAAACATGCCTTTGACGGAACAAGTGAAAAATCACAGTAGTTTAGTTAGGGTGCATGTGAACTGAATCCTTTAGTAAAGAGTGTAAATCGAGCTGCTGCACAATCGTAAATTGGCATGTTCGTATTTGAAATTCCCGACTCTTGTGCCAAAAATGCACATCAATGAAAGGGTTAAGTTTCATGTATTTTCACGCAATGGCCTACAGCTTGTTGTGGTTATTTGCAGCGGTGACTAATTCAGCAATGAAGTGTTTTATTGTTTGTCTGATAAAGTAATCACTTTCTACTTAGGATCGCACTGTTGATGCGCCTCACATTAATTCAATCAGTTCGCTCTGCTCAAGAGGCACTCTCCCTACAATAGTCTCTAAAATCAGTTATCTTCTGATCGAATTCTTTGTCACTTGTTTTCAAGGAAGGCGACTGAACATTGTGCATCATTCGATCTCGCAGTGGCGACCACATCAACTAAGAAATGTACGTAAAAGAAGACCTTCGTGTTGTTGATGATGGGATCATGCTTATTTTAGAACTGAAACCATAAAATCAGTATCGTAGAATTCATTTTTTCCTCGTTTCTGTGCGGTATGGAATAGTTTCTTGAATATATAAAGTATTTTTAACAATTTCTCGTCATGAAATGGCACAGTTTTCCATGCAACTACGCATTTGAAAATGACACACGTTGGGCGATGCATGTAATTTCCGTGACAGGCTATAAAGGAATACCTTAGGTCACGCGATGTTTCGCCAACAACTTTAGTCACATGATGTAGATACAAACAAGTAAAGGTTTATCATCCAAACATCTAAACTAATTATTTATCCTTTTTAAAATTTTTTCATTTCCCATCTCGTATTCCACACTATCCATTTCCTCTTATCCTCCTTTTACTATTCCCAGGCTCCAAACGAATTGTAACTATTGTGCTGACCAAGTACTTTCAGTTTCGACCTTCGCTTACGCCCTGATTCACCGATTTCGTAGCTGGTCAGCTGGTCGTTCAATTGCTGTCTGACAACTTGAAAACTTTGATCAATCGCTTCAAGACGTAATCTTTACTTACGGTGACGTTGAGGTGACTGCTGTTTCACGTCAAACCCAACAGAAGGGCCAACATCTTGCACTGCACTGATAAACAGAGTCCTAGTCGAGAAAAATCCGCCTTCGCCACCGGTGATTACACGATGTGAGATCAAGTATTGCGGTAAGATTACTGATTCATTTTTCTCTTTATGTCTGTTAATGTTGTTCCTATGCACTTGGTGGCTCACTACCAAAGATTTACTAGACAAGTGCAGTACCTCACTGGGAATTATTTTTCAAATGGGCAATGACAATGTTAATTTGATTTTGCCTTTACAAATCTCTTCTTTCATATATTGTCACGTATTGGCCTACAGCTTGTTGTGGTTATTCACGGCGGTGACTACTTCAGCAGTAAAATAGTTATTGTTTGCCTGATAAAGTCGTCACTTTTTACGTAGGATCGCACCGCTGATGCGCCTCACATTAATCCAATCAGTTCGCTCTCGCTCTCGCAATCATAAACAAACAGACAAACAAACAATAGTCTCTGAAATCAATTATCTTCTCAAGAAATTTTTCGTCGCTTGTTTTCAAGGAAGGCGACCGAACATTTTGCATCGTTCGATCTCGCAGTGGCGACTACATCAACTAAGCGCTGTACATAATAGAAGACCTTTCGTGTTCTTAATGATGTAATCAAGCTTATTTTTAGAATTGAAACCAAAAAAATCAGCATCGTAGAATTCACTTTTTTTCCTCGTTTCTGTGCGGGATGGAATAGTTTCTGGAATAAATAAGGTATTTTTCATCAATTTCTCGTCGTGAAATGGCACAGTTTTCCATACAACTACGCATTTGGAAATGACACACGTTCGGCGATGATTGCAATTTGCTTGACAGGCTGAAATGAGACAAGTTAGGTCACGCGATTTCACCACGCCGGGCGTAAAATAAAGGTAACTGTTTTCGGTCGTTTCCAAATAAGGCGATTCGATACAAGCTGAAGTTGATTTGATCGATTTAGTCGATCTGCAGTACACGTCGAAAGTCGTTTCGACACAATTTCAGTCACATGATTTCGATACAAACTAGTAAAGGTTTACAAACCAAACATGCAAATAAAGTGGCGATCTCTGTTAGAGCCGTTCAGGGGATTTCTCATCGGAAAAAACTTTTGCCTCAAATTTTGCCCATTGAACTATCTTTGGTAGCTAGTAAATAAGACCACATTGGTTTCTGGAGATACATTGAAAATTTTTTTTATATGATATTCGATACGTTTTGCTCATCTTTTTCGTGACGAAACAGAATCGTTTGCCAGATTTTAGCCGTTTAAATTTTTTGAGAATCAATCGGTGTGTTCTAAAAAGCTCAATCTTTATAAGGGATTAAGAGATTTATAGGGCTACTAATAAAGAACGGTCGGAGTTTGTTCAACAGACTAATTTGCATAATTTTGCCGTCACGCTAGCAAAATCACCAAAAGTTTGAAGTCACTACGGCGAAGGATATAACTGCAAGATGTTTTTACATTTCTATGCTTTCGAACATCTTATTAGAGGAAGTCAACCAGAGTTTTTAATGGTCCGGTCTGGACTTAAGAAATATCACCCAGGAAAGAAAGAGTACTTTCGACCAATTTCAGAAAGCTATTTAACGGGTGTTTTTTTAATAAATTATGGCGAACCTCTGTATAAACACATATCAAAATTGAAATACTTTCCAAACCCCTTAGATATCACACAATAGTCAGGAACACAATCGATTTCTTGCTGCATGTAGTGTGTCACGAGGAGCGAGCTTGTCAAAAAAAAAAATGAAAAAATGTCTCAAGAGGTCAAAAAAGAGCCTTTTGCAGCTCTTTTTATTGAGAGCTCTCTTCAAGCTTTTTAGTATTTCCAGAAACCAACGTGGTTCTATTTACTAACTACCAAAGATATCTTAATGGGCAAAGTATGAGGAAAAACTTTTTCCAATGCGAAATGCCCTGGACCACTCTTACAGAGATCGCTACTTAAAAAGCGGGGAGAAACACGAGACGTAGTTGTAAAGCCGCTTCCTGTGTGCTTCACAACAGAACAGAGCACAGTCAAGGCTTCTCTATTTGTTATAAAGAATGTTCAGTAATGTTACGGAATTTGCCAGAATGTTCCATAGGCCTGGTTTTATCAATGGTCCTTAAACCCAACGCTTTATTCTCTCTCCTTTACTCTCTACTTCGTTTTATTGATTTTATAACTGATTGATTTGAAATTGATTTATCAATTAATTGATTAACGCCCTTTAAGGTTACTTCCCACCTTCAGAGGCCGAAAACAAAATCGTTTTTTCTTTTATTTGACCAAACGGAATTAAAACATTTTACCTGTCCAAGAAAAAAAATCCCCAAAAGCACCCGAATTATTTAGAAAAACGTAATTTCAAATAAAAGTTAATAATCAGGAAGGTGTCATAATCTCGTACCTGGGCGAGTACCCTAAGAGAATTTCCGCGGCAACGGCTCATCTTGGGGCTCGTTTTGTTTACATCGCGCATTTGACAAAGTTCACACGTGGAAGCTCTTTGCTTATGTGTGGTAAATGATCTCGCGACAAACAATCACACTGGTTTGATGTACACTATTTTTATTCTCCTACTCACTAGTAACTCCGATCTCACAATCAATCAACCCAAATCATCTGATGCGGCTCTTCTCGGTTGGAATTCTCTGACGTCATCTCTTAGCGTCTCTCCTCTCGTTCGTTCAGGTCTGTTGCAGGTTAATCCAAGAGGATAAAGCAGCTGCAGTGGTCTCTCTGTGTGTGTCTTCCCAGCTTTTAGCTGCGCCCCTCTTATCACTCCATCCTGACCTTGAATCAGGCGTTCCACCACACCAATCTTCCATTTGCTTCCGTTACGCTCTTTTCCCTTGATAGGCATTACGTCTTATTCTTTCAAGGAAG